>ONZK01004136.1:117401-134090 GCA_900322385.1 Pharnaceum exiguum
GCTGTAGAGCGATTACGAAAAGACTTGCTCTCATTTCTCTTTTTTCATTTTATAGTCATTTGGTTGACCTTCATCATGTACATGTTTGAATAGAGGCAGATTTAACTACTCTAAACCTTACTTTCAATATTATATTCATGAACATTTCATCAGAACTCCACTATTCATACCTTATAGATGATTAAAACTAGTTCGTGACCTAACTGATTAAAAAAAGACCAGAATAAACTAAACTGCATGGTCACTGGTGAGCAGTTTATCCCCCACTACTCACGGCCCGAATCTATGTAAATCTCTAACCCTCAGCATATCATTAGAGAAATCATTGAACAAAGAACAATGAGTAGCACATCTCTCTTCTTCGTCATCCACTTCACATTGATCTTGGCATCCACAGTCACAGCACAACCAGAATTCAGATTTCGGTACCAATTCCCAGAAGCACCACAGCTCTCAATTCCGTCATCGTTCCGACAACCAGTTGTTCAACAGCCTAACACAGCCCTCACAAGCACCCCATCACTAACTAATTCTCATCACGGTCAAAGTGGTCTTTTCTCAAAGATGAGCATCGATCAAACTAGGTGTTATGAAGCACTCCATGATAACCGCATTGGTTCATGTATTCAGGATGTAGTCAGTGACTTCACTACCCACCAATTTTTGATGAGCCCTGGTTGTTGTTCTGTGCTTACCACTTGCATGGGTGCTGTTTCTTTTCAGAGCCCTTTTGTTGAAGGGCTTATTAGCCAGTATTGCCCTTATGGAATGCATCGATGAGATGCGTTACAACATACAGAATTAAATATGTTTAGTTGTAAGAAGAGAGGGTTGCTCAAGTGGTAGAGAGCACACCTTCAACCCTTAAGGTTGGGAGCTCGATTCTTACTGGCCTAGTGCCTCCCTATATACCCAAAAAAAAAAAAAATATGTTTAGTTGTGATGTTTAAGCTAGCTAGTTATGAAGTAATAATACCGAGGTTTGCCATCCTGACAGTGATAATTTGTGAAGTGAAACACTAAAACAAACAATAGGACAGCGGATAATTCACCTGTACCATAGTTGCACACTGTTGCCATCACCTTACACAATGTCGTGTCCAATGGGCTTTTTGCCATCATTCCTGCTGTAAGTTGATGTTACTTTACCAAATCCTATTGATTATCTTCAATGAGAGGGGTTTCATGTATGTTCACGAGCAGACTTACATGAAAGCATCAACGCATATTGTACATCTCTGAGACCATAGGTTACAGTAAACAAGTATTGCAGTTAACTAACAAGAGGTTCTCTCTTCACTTTAACCCTTTCACCTTTGAAATGGATATACTTCCATTTACAGCTATATCTTTTAAAGATTAATTCCTTCTTTTCTTTTTCACCAAGCCTCTCAAAGGCACGAGCTATTCTCCTGATTGTATCTTCATCTGGTTTCACACCTACTTCTTCCATGTCAGCAAAAACCTGGATTTAAGAAAAGTGGTACTTGCATAAGATTTAAGAGTTTTTTTTGTACGAAACTACCTACTAAAACTTGAGTTTTGTAAGGAACTACCTATTAAATTTTTTGGTAACAAACTACCTATATTAATCAGTCAACTTAGTCAATGAGTACAAAAAACCTATGAAGTTCCATTTTTGCCCTTTAAAATACGGATGTACCCATCACATGACCTCTCTTTTCACTCTATTTACTCTATAAAAAACAGGGAAAACAGAATATAATTTTTTTTGGCTGGCTAAACTATTACCCCTTCCCCCTTTTCCAATTTGTCTTCAATCCCCACATCAAGTAGCTAGCTTACTTCATCCTAAGAGCAAGTTTATCCCTACAACTCCTTTGCAGATTTCTATGCATGCCACATCAACTTACACCACATGAAACTCTATTTTCACTTCCACATTATCCCTACAATTTTGTTACAACTTTCCAAACATTTTATTTGCTTTAAAATTTAGATGGGTATAAAATTCGTGAACAAAAAATATTTAATTGAGCTAATGAAAAATCATATATATGCATTAAATGCATGAGTTGCAAAGAGATATGAATACCTCACCTTACAACTTTGCCAAATTTTAACAAGATTATCCCTACAACTTTGAACTAAAGTTGTAGGGATAAACTTACCCTAAGTTATTAACAATAATTATAATCTTATATTCATATTTTGACCTTTAATAACTATGGCACATATTATTATTTTTGCATTCCAAGTTTGGCACATATTGGATTACATTTATCTTTACAATGTATAGCATCAATTTGGGTGGAATATAAGGGGAATAAGTGTAGCCCACAAAAAATGAATTAGGTTTAATTTCCCTTTTTTTAATGTTTATGGAGTGCACATAGTACTATAGTACAATGAGGGTCAAAAAGGTTCTCAAAAACAAAAGAAAGGATGAGGGCGGCAGTAAGGTGATGTGAAGGGCACAAATTATTGAAGGGTAAAATTGGAAATTCAATGAGATTTGGTACTAATTGACCAAGTTGACTAGCTAATAGGTAGTTTGTTACCAATAAACTTTTAATAGATAGTTCCTTACAAAACTCAAGTTTTATTAGGTAGTTTACAAAAACTCCTAAGATTTAATACAAAACTTTGCCAGAAGTGCATCCATAAAATATTATTGTCCAGATTATTTGCTAGGAGTTACATGTAGAGCTAAAGCTCCTTACTACATTGGGTCACTGCTTGTTAAATGTTATTGTTATTATCGTTGCTATTTAAAAAAAAAAAAAACTCTGGTTTGCAATCTCCTTCATTTAGCTTTAACCAAAAAAACTCTGGGTGAGACTAGTTTTTGGTTTTACCACTTCATTGGACATATGGTAAACAGACAGTAATCAAGCGTTAGAATTCATCCCAACCTAAGGCAGAAAAGAAGAAAAAATAAGGAGCAAGTGGTGGAGATAGCTTTCAGAAGCAGATGCAACATGACAACTAGCACAAGTCAAACAAGATATATGCTGCATCAACAAAGATTTAAAAACAACGGAAGCACTACAAACATGTCAGAGGCACCAGTTAAATGATAAAGTAATGAAACAGAACAGTAACTAAAAGAAAAACGAGTGTGATGATACCTCTATAATTCTTTCCTGCATATCGTGATGATCATATAGCGCAATCATCCGAGAGAACAATCTCTTTGAAATGGATCGTGTATGCGTGTGCAAAATCATGTTCCATAAAGATCCAGCTTCATCAATTCTTTTGTCCTTGTCAAATGCCAATAAGAGAGTGTCATAGGTAGTCATGGTTGTACCTTGACCCTTGCTCAACATCCACTTAGCAAGCTATACAAAATACACAATGTAGTAAGCAAATTACTTATGCTGTTATGCATACACAAACACTACACGCGTTACAACACCACCACCACCCCCGACCCCAACCCCCACCACGCGACCCCGAATACGCCCACGCCCCAACAACGGGGAAGAAGCAATAATAACAACAATACAAGTATAGTCCAGGTGGGTTAAAGTTACTAATTCAGGAATAAAGAAGTGAAAAAAACCCGACATGCAAAGCAACAAGGAGGTTCACATGTAACACAATCCAACCCCGGCTCAAATGAAGAACCAACACAACTTGTGCAATGAAACTTGTGAGCTTCTTGTTAATATTTGTATTTAATGAGTGATGAGATATCCACAAAAAAAGAGATGTTCCAACCTAATACTAATTGGAAATAGCTGGAGGGGTTCCCTAGACTATAAACATCACCTCACTTTAATACCTCTTACTAGATTAAGTCGGCAATCGGTGAAATGAAAACAGTCCATGGCGCTCTAATACCATGGTAATACTTGTATTTAATGAGCCATGAGATGTCACAACATAAGGGAGGTTCCAACCTCAAACCAATTGGCAATAGGTGGAGCTGGTCACTAGGCTATTAACATCAACAGTTTGCATTTTATCAATGTGGGACGGACAAAGTCCCTTATACTTTCCAAGACTTCTCAACAATTTTTAGTGTGAAGTTAGATTTTCAAACTTCTTTACAGATGACTTGGTCCTAGAAAAAACATTATCGAAATCAACAAAACAAAACAGAATAAACTAGAATTCATCACATTAACACAATCCCCCACCCCCCCACTCCACAAAAAAAAAACACACACACACACACACACAACAGGACCATGAAAGTAAACATAATAATTCCACTACAGAATCATATGAATCCATCAGCTAGCACAAGAAGGGCGTATTCTTTACAACTTAAGTTTAGTCCAGTCCACTGTAATGCAACTCCTAACTTGCGAATGTAAGAAGTTTAGATCCCGAAATACATTCCTACTTATTAGTATATATCATTGAAAAGGTCTAACCATATAATTTCGTGAACGTAGAATATTGATAGGTTTTTTATAATATGTCGAGTGGTAAAACAATTAAACAAAAAGTTCAATTTTGTTCAGTACATTTTAAGGGCCCGAAATTTGAGAGATAGACAGATATCATTACTCTTCTACTCTTCTGGTATCAATATCCAAAAGCACTCAAGAAAATAAAAAAAATCGTGAGTCTTATTGCAACGGAACAAATAATGATGCTAACTGACTAAAGGATCTCGTTTGATGGTTCAGGTGGAATGTGTTCAAGTGCGTGGGCGTGCGGGACTGCGGGCCTGTGGGTCTTTGCATCTTTGATTGTGTATGCATGATTGATTTTAGTGTCTGTGTGTGGCGTGAATATCTACTGCAAATTCTATTTTGGTTCGCGCTAGCCTACTAATCAGTTCGGGATTAAAGCTTTGTAGTAGTTGTTGTTCTGACAGAATAAAGCAAAAAAGAATTTCAGGAAATGAAGCCCCCTCGAGAGCTAAGTTATGTGTAGCAGAGAGCCCAGTAGCATCCTACTTAAAGTGCATGCATTCCTCCTGAGCCCAGTAGAATTAATTGTTTCCAAGGTCTGATCCTTAAAGTCAGTAAAATAGTCCAAAAGCAACTTAGGTGATCGACTAGTTCAACAGGAGATTCAAATGTTCATTTCGAGCAATACACAACAAAGCACTGCCGTATGCCTCAACACTCCTCTCCTACCCCTTATTATTCCCACACAAACAGGTCAATGAAAACTCCGGCAATAGATGGATGGATTATGCTTCCTTTTCACCCTTCGCAATTTGCTCTACAACTTACGTGTCATAACACGATGACGAAATTTCACTATTAGCCCAAGAAATGATTCCAACATACGGCAAATAAGGTACACAATATCCTTAGCGAGATTTTGAATAGTAGCGTTCTATGAGCTTTTCTGACAAAAAAGCCCTCCAAGGGAAATTTTGCGTCTAAATGTTTGACGACTGTTAATAGGGCATATGAGTGTTAAAGTAAACCATGAAGGAAGAAGAGAACCATCCCAAAAGATCACCAACCTGCAAATTGGGGAAGAGCTAACCATATGCAACAGATCACTAACATAGAAATCTTGTAAGGGAGCATTGCAAAGGCTACTGCTCAACAAAATCAGAAACCTGGTACAGCATCACCACATTTCTTTATTCTGAATACTTGGGTATAAGACTACAAGCCGCACACACTTCACTCAACGCAATTAGATACAGAGTATATAAAAAACATACACCAAGAATAATGACAAAATACCTGACCAACATAATTGCACACATTTGCAGAAGGACTAGCACGAGTAAAATTGGCAATCCGTGCATTAATTTCATTTAGGCCATTACTATACCTAGCTTCAATTTACCCAAAGGCATCAATTACAAGTAGAAAGCATATCCTTCGGCCCACATCACCAACAAGGTCAATAACATATGTTCCTAGATATTTGTCTGTCTAATTACAGGTACTACACATCTGCTAAACTACTCAAGTATTTCAACACTGAAGATTTTTACGTAATGAAGCAGCAATTACATCGTATAACCAACTGCAGCTCCTGTTGCCAATTACTATGTTCCACTTGAAAAACTGAAGCCATAATTTAACCATGATCAGATAACTTCCAAGAGGTGAAATGAACATTCAGTAACCAAAAAAAAAAATGGCAGTCCTTTTGGGACCATCGAGAGGGAGAAAGGAGAAAGCACAGCCTAGAGATCTTTCTAATTCGGAAAGGACGGAGACGCGAGATCTTAACCAATGGGACCTATCAGGCTAACATATATAGATAAATATACAACGCAAGTTTTATTAGCTTAGGTTTCATGAAATAATTTGTTATGAACCTCCGCTAGGCAGGATGTAGTCATGGGTAGAGACCCTATTGAATGTGTTTGGATTAATGGGAAGGCAGACTTGTCCTTGACAGAGCCCCCTTGAGAGTCTAGACTCAACTTTCTTTTAGTGTACTTGCTTACTTTTCATTTCAAGACAGCCTTATATAGGCTTATAGTGACAGAGTACATCCTGTAAAGGATCTTTACTAACATAGGAAGAATCCTCAATTAAAGATACCTAGCTAATTAACATTATTCTGAGATACTAATGAAATAAAGATATAGGTTAATAAGGAAACGCATTGGCTATTCTTGTTGTCTTCTTGATCTTCTCTTGTTGTAATTTGACAAAGATAGCCACATCATTACTCCCCTTCTGCACATTGAGCTTGTCCTCAAGCTCAAATCTTGGATAAGCTTCATGGACATGTTTCTATCGTTGTGCATTGATAACTTGTTCAAAATTTATTTATTTTTGTTCAATGTCCTAGCTTCAAACTGAAACGTGTATCTACCCCCCGGGCCACAAAACCTCCTTCCCTTTCATAACAAACTTCATTTTCAAAGAGCTAAAGTCACTAAGTATTGGAACAAGAGTGTCAAGCCATTTAGCTCTTAAATCAATACCAGACTCCTCAGTCTCGACCATAATAGGATAGCAATCAGCCGCAACAAGAAATGATACCAACGTACGTGTACCCATGCTAACGCTAGGCAAATGCTCTTCATTTGACACCAAAACCTGAGTTCCTAATGTTTTCCACACTTCCATTGTGTTCCTTGAGAGCTCTCTGTACCTACTGACACATTTACCCTTGCCATCTCTCCTAGCTTTTGCACACTAAAGAGGGTTTTGGTTTTCAGTTATGACAAGTGATGACATGTCTGAATCCTTTTCAGCCCATGCCTGTTTCTTCATTTTAGATTGCTCAAATAACAACATCGCTAAATCATCACCAAATTTTCCTTTGGCCCATGCCTGATTCTCCATTTCAGACTCTCAATTTCAGATTGGTGCCCTTCTACCTTGCTAGTCGTAAATGGTTTTCTTGACTCCTCCTCTACCTTTTGCTTACACTCCAATGTTCTGGCCAAACCTATGGAAATTCCCAAGTTTCCGGGCTGCTGTACCTTAATCTCAAGCCTGAGATTATGAGCGAGGCCATCGATAAACATATCCACTTGTTGGATTAGTGGTCCTTGCCAACAGTGACATGAACTGGCATTGATAATCCTCAACTGACTGAGGCTTGCAAGCTCTCTTGAGTGGTTATCATTTAGAGGTGCTGTCTCGATTGTTACTTCAGAGCATTCCTCATGGTGGCACCTTGGTTTCCCCTATATGAGAAGAGATTTTTTTTTCCAAGCTTCCACTACCGGAAGAGTCTATTTGCAGATATGCAGCTATCAAGCCTCTTCACTTTCTCCTCAAATCCCACAACTGGCCTGCAGTCCCTTAACAGCTGCAGTAAGTGCGGCAATCTGCTCCGTCATGTTTTCCATAAATTTATCCAACTTGTCCACTGCGTCACCCATGACGCCTGGCTCTTATAGCAAGTTATAATGAACCTCCGCTAGGCATGATCTAGTCATGGGTAGAGACCCTATTGAATGTGTTTGGATTAAAGGGAAGGGAGAGTCGTCCTTGACAGAGCCCCCTTAAGAGTCCTAGAATCAACCTTCTTTTACACCAGGTTTGGGAGTGATGGAGGGGAAGGGAAAATAATTGGTGCAAATGGAGGGTAAATTGTTTTAACTTTGTTTGGCTACCATAGGAGGGGAAGGGAGGGGAATCGAGGAGAAATTGTTATTTTGTTGGGACTTAAAACAAAATTATACAATGAGGAGGGGGAAGGCACGTTAAAAAGTGAACTTTCCCTCCATTTACCTCCATTTAGGGGGAATGGAAGTAAAAAGATTTCCACTGAATTAGTTCCCCTCCCTTCCCTTCCTCTCCCCTCCTTTCCCCTTCATTTTTAACTAACAAACAAAGTAAAATCAATCCCCCTCCCCCTCATTCCCCCTCTTCCCAAACATGCTGTTAGTGTAATTGCTTACTTTTCATTTCATTCAAGACAGCCTTATATAGGCTTCTAGTGACAGAGTACATCCTTTACTAACATGGAAAAATCCTCATTAAAGATACCTAGCTAATTACCATTATTCTTAGATCCTATCTAGGTAAATAAGGAAACACATTGACTATTCTTGTTGTCCTCTTGATCTTCTCTTGTATTGTAATTTGACACTCCAATTCTCTGGTACACCGGACACCGGGTGTTTTTTTACAAATTATTATAACATATATCACTAATCAGCTTTATGATGTCATTAGTCAGCGCCTTTATTATTAATAATAAATTCACCCGGTGTACCAAAGACTTGCCGAATTCAAAGAAAGCCACATCATAATTCTAGCTGTTACTACTTCTGCAGAAATGCACATATGAAAACAAAAAAGGCATTGATTTTCAGTCATTTTTTTCTTTTTCGTTCCCGTTCCCATTTATCTTGAAAAAAAAAAAGTAGAAAATTGTCATTTCATAGGCATTTCAAATTTAAAAGATTACTAGTCATATTCAATGACGGATTTCAAGCACAGAAACTACAAGGAAGCATCTTTCCAGATGGAAAACACTCAAAAACCTGAGACAACCACACCCCGGTTTAGTGGGACCAAGCAAAAACACCAACTCACCATGAAGCCCAAAAAAAAAACGTACCTGAATAACACGCAACCATTGTGTCTTGTCTTTTAATATTCTTAAAGCTTTAGCAGCAGCAACTAACGGAAACTCCATCTCCCAGGCAGCCCATTCATCCAATGCTCGATAAACAGCGTCTTTCTCATTTGGAAGACCAGAAATCTGTAATTGTAAGCAACATAAATGTCATTCCAATTTGCAGCAAACATCAACCTCAAACTCACGATAAAACTTCAATGGTCCTAACTTTAAAAGAACAAGAACAACCAAGATGGGGACATTGGCGACACAAACAACACTAATACCAAGGTAATTTCAGGCCAAAAAAAAAAACAGCGAAATATATGTATCACATCTTGTTTTGTTTACCACAAGTTGAATAACGAAAACAACATACACTTACAATCCGGACAAGATTCATAGCCTTTCGACCAGCGCCAATAGAATCCCTAGTTTTCCACAGATGATGTTCTTTCTTTCCAGGCTTCATAACTTTTTTCCTGCATGCATCCTTGAGAGAATCACAATAAATAAAAAATAACACAACTTCAAACACGTTGATTAATTATCAAATAAAGCATCAATATTTTTCTATCTTTACCACATAAACTACATCACAAGCTGCTAGTTAGTGGTCTTTATTTTACAAGCTGCTTTAAGTAGAGAATCCATCCAAGTACAACTAACAGTACACAAAGACACATTGATGCAGTCGATGCAGAGAAATGTCTATGAAAGACAAAAGCAGAAAAGCAAGCTCAGTTACAGCTGAACACTAGTACTGAAAATTTCAAGGATTTAAATCTTACTTCTCAACAGCATTAGGTGGAGAAGACCGCTGAATACCAAAATTGGAGGAGTACTGAGTAAGAAAAGGACAACAGAAACTAGGAAAGTCATCTAACACAGCTGGAAACAAAAAACAACTACAAAAATGAAGTAAATGTGGTATCATTTATCTTGCCTGGAAGCTAGTGGCATGACACCGCTTTTGTTCAACATACTGGGTAGGAAAAGCGGCATATTTCATCACCAACTTCACCTAAGAACCAAATCAAACATGATTGCGACAAGCATGGTTACAAAAATAATAAATTTACCCAAAGCAGGGGATGAACCTGGGTTGTCGAATAACGAGGGACAAATGTACAAGAATTGGCCATCATCTCTTAAAATGTTATCGGAAACCCAACCTTCACTTTATCCTGTTTCTCCGCATCCTGTATTGGCAAATTATCAAGTGGTATGGAAGGCCAATAGTGAAAACCCCTTTGGCTTTTGAACAACATAATCAATGGAATCATATAACTCAATATGGAAATGAAACCTATTCGAGGATAACCCAAACTGGAAAAAGATGACAGGTAAATATTAAGGTAAAAGAGCAAAACGGAAGACTTTTCATTTCAAAAAAACTCATTTCTAAAGTAACTCATATCATTTTCATTAGGGAACATCCATATTCAAAACAACAATCACATTAGGGAACATCCCTCTTTAAAACCTATCACATTAGCTTTAAACCCAACCACATTAGGGAACCAACCTGTTATAGAGACTTGTCGTGCACGCTCCATGTAAAGCTCTACGACTCTTAAAAGATATCCAACTAGCGGGGAATTAGTACTAGACTAACTCCCCCTTCTCAAAAATGGCTTATAACATATATTTCTCCGAATATCCTAACACCATAAATACTTATTTGAAAACTATCAAATAACAACATTTCACAGAAGAGCATTTTTCTAAAATTCCTCCTCTACAAACACATCGCATAAATCAAATGAACCACAATTAAATTGGGTCCTAATCCTTAATGTTCCACAACTATAGTACATGTACTACTTTATTATGCATGCTTGAGTTTAATTCTCAAATCAAAAGTGAACTACCAAAATATCCTTATTTAAAATGTTCCCACAAAAGTGGTGAAAAAAACATGTAAATAGTTTTATTTTAATTTTATAATAACTTCAAATTAACAAACACAAACAATCTGACTTTAAAATCATAATTTCAAATTTTTAAATATTTAATGAATTAAAAATCCGAAAATAAGAAAATCTAATTCATTAATATAATATAAAAGAAAACTGAAAATTAGTAAATATGATAATAAACTTCTAAATTTACTAATTTTGAACATAACTAAAGTAATTAACTTCAAAACCAGAAATTAAGAATAAATTTAACAGAAAATGAACGCTATTTAAATAATACACAAAATATAAAAAAAAGCCACGAACACATTCAAAGCTTCAACAAATTTTTACCATTTCCAGAAACTAACTAAAAATCCATTTCGAAATATATAAGCCCTAAAATAATAATTTTAACATTAATTACTAATTAACCCAAAAACATTATAAATTCGCACATAAATTAGAAGGCATAAAGAACTTGACTATTCAATATTTAAAACAACCTACCATCAATACCTCATCAAAACAACTTATAAAACATGACAAACAGTTAAAAAGAGAGAGAGAGCGGAAGAATTAGGAATCAAGAAACTTTACTCAGGCCAAAATGGTGCTCGGGTTGATGTGGTGGTGCGAGCGAGCCGAAAACAGGGGAGGGAGAGAGAATGGGTGGGTGGCTGCTGGGTTTCTCCGTCGACGTGGGGGGTGAGTGGCGTTGGTCGAGAGGAGTGAAAGTGGAGGATGAGGGTGGTGTGTCGGGATGAGAGTGTGAGGAAGGAGATGAATGAATGAAGAAATAAAAAGGAGATATCGCGGGAAGGAGAAAGGAAAGAAGGAGGGAAGACTAAGAGCATTTTTTTTAGAAGCACTATCTTATGACTCTAATTCTTACCCACCTTCTGTACGGGTACTCTTTATAAATTTATAACTAATATTACAATATATATCATTAGTTACATTTTTAATTTCACTAGTCAGTCCCTATATAATTAGTCACAAATTCATAAGGTGTACCGATACACCCGATGTACCAAAGACTTACTGATCTTATGAAGGGTAAATATCATATCCTTATCTCAAAACTCATAGGACCATAAGTAATAAATAAGGACACTTATCAATCATTGATTTAGTCCTGGGTTTAAGGAGGATAGTTGATCCACTTATATTTTTTAGGAAATTTACCATTTTGGGTACCTGACCTATACCATAATACCAAATTGGGGTCTAAAGTATTCAATATGTCAAACAGGGTACCAGTACTTTTGAACGTTGTACCAAAATGGGATCTCAATCAGTTTTTTGTCACAGAAACTGTCCAAATTAGGGTCATTTAAGTAATTTTACACGCAGGATTTGTCTGCATCATAGAGTTGGAGATAAACTCCGAGGGGGAGACAAAGAGAGAAGAGAGTGAATGAGAGATAGCGTTTTAAAGTGAGATTAGGTTTTATTATGATAAGAGTATATTTCATGGAGGAAAATATATTTTCCCTTTTATTTCCTTGTTTTAGGGGGCTATGTAATAATGCTGACAAATCATGCCTGCAAAATTATTCAAATGACCCTAACTTTGTTAGTTTCTGTGACAGAAAACTATTTGGGGTCCCAATTTGGTACAATGTTCAGAAGTACAGGTACCCTGTTTGACATATTGAATATTTTGGACCCCAATTTGGTATTAGGGTATAGGTCGGGTACCTAAAATGGTAAATTTCCTATTTTTTAACCTTTTATCTTTTCATTTGGCCAGAAAAAAAAACGAAAAAAAAGTTAGTACTTTTTTTTTGATTTTTTTGCAAGGGTGTGGTTGGCTCAGATTACCCAACAGTTCAATTTTTTACCAACATTTGTACTTACAAAAGTTAACATTAGTAAGAACAATATATGACTTCCATCTTATATCAGTTCCGATAAATTGTTACAACACAACTACGTTTTCGTACCAACAATTTATAGTTCTGACTTCTGACGGTGATGATAAAGTTTAAAGTTTTTGTACTTACATATGTGTACAAGTGTCAGTAAAAATTAGTACATGATCAACGGCACAATGTTTTCCTCACTTCCTTAACTACAATAATTGATTTTGTACCTAAAATATGACAACAGTTCGATTTTTTTACCAACATTTGTACTTACAAAAGTTAACATTAGTAAGAACAATATGAAACTTCCATCTTAGATCAGGTTCGATAAATTGTTACAACAAAAGTACGTTTTCATACCAACAATTTTTAGTACTAACAAATTCATGAATTTTTGTACAAACAAATTCATGAATTTGTCAGTACAATTATCCACAGATTTCCAACAGCGAAAATGCACCAAACACGTACTGGGAAATTCTATTTTTTTAATTTCTAACGAAAAAAATAATTCATTTTTCAAAATTTTCTTTTTTTTCCTTATTAATAGTGGATTAAAAGAAAAGGTAAATCTAAAAAAAAAAATCAACCACCCTCCTTAAATCTAGAACTCAATCAATGGTTGATAATTGTTCTTGTCTAAGCCTCATGGTCCTATGTTTTTTGAGACAAGGATATTTTCAAATCTTATGAAAGCTTGGAGGAAAGAGAGTGTGACACATAGGATATCACATTTTAGTCATTTTTGCTCCAATGCTACCATCTCTCATTTAGTAGCTTTATGGGAGCCATGTAAACATTATCATCCAATCCAATGAAAATTTTACTAATTATACATCAGTGCTTATGTTTATTTTGACACTAGTGCTTTCTAAGTAACAATTTAGCACCTTTCAAAGTAATTGCAGCACCTAGATAGCACACTCTCTCGTTTTGCAAGTTCCGGGATGCACTCTTATGGCTTCAGTCTACTATCCTTTTTAAACACATTCACTTGTACAGTAATTGTAAATCTCTCGTTTTGCAAGTTCAAGGACGGATCGCTACGGTGAAATCTATTAAGACAATAATAGAAGACATCTGTTTAACACTACATAAGCAGATAAGCTACATTGTTGGGAAATCTCGGCTATCTCAAGGAATGAAAACTCCTCGTAGTCGTAGATTAGAATTAAACTTTTATAGCTTTTGATTTTCTTTCCATCCGTAAAAAAAAAGAAACCTCCGAAATCAGTAAAAAAAATCATTAAATAGAATAAATTATTTTGTAAGTAATTAATAATATATGGTTGGGACTTGGGACATCCTCCAACCAAAACCGATCAGAGAAATCATATGGTTGGAGTTTGACAGCTTCGTGAGCTACCTTATTACAATGTCTACTAACATGAACAAAAGAAATAAAATTGAAACCATTTGCTAAGTCTAGAATGGCTTGGATCACAAAACCTACAGTGGAAAGTGGAGTTGTACGTTTCTTGAGTTTGGATATGACCGTTGTTGCCGAGTCACTCTCTATTTCCAGCCGTCTGTACCCTGTTTCCCAGGCTAGCCGCATTCCGATGAGAATAGCATGTGCTTCATGTAGCTCCACATTAAAACTGTCGTTGCGTGCTCCTTGATGGACTCCCAACGCTACAATCTCACCTTCGGAATCTCTGAGGACAGCTCCCCATCCATAGCCTATTTCGCCCAACTCACCAGCATCAGTATTTAATTTCCAGTTACTAGGGAGAGGCGGCTTCCAGCTGCAATTGTCTCGGCCTGCACTTACTGGTTCTATTCTGACCATTAAAGTTGAGCATGCACATCGAGCCATCTCCGTATACACGGTTGCACCTTATATTCCAGATTGACCAAGCTGACGCCAAAAACTCCCCACAATCCAAAGTCTTATGTTGGTCAAGCCCTCTTCTCAACCATTCAGCTGCTGCTACACCACTGGTTTTCCATACCTCCCTCGGCCAATCGCTCTCTACCCACAACGCTTCAGCCATCGGACGATCCACTAAAGCATGTAAGGTTGATTCCTCAAGAGCACCACATAGAACACACTTTATATCAGCATCATGTATTCTTTTAACAAGATTTTCCTCAGACGCCAGAGAACCACTCAAAAGACGCCACCCAAACATCCTGATACAAGGAGGAACATCTAGCTTCCACAGTGTTTTCCATGTCGATTGATCAGGGTTTCTTGCACCTGGAGAATCAACGGATATCATATTGTCGCATATCATCATGTAAGTTGTTCTCACCGTAAACACTCCATCAGTGGAGTAGTGCCACATTAGTCTATCCCTTGGCCAATGCCGACATAGAGGAATTTGGTGGATCATCTCAATATCAACAGGTAGAAACAACTCTCTGAGTAAAGTCTCATTCCAACTCCCTTGTGATCGATCAATAAGGGAGGCTACTGTCAAGTTAGGGTCATTGTTGCCTATTGGAGTTAACACCTTGAAAGTGGACGGCCTTGGCAACCATGGAGTATCCAGACCCTTACCGATTCGCCATTGCCAACTGCCCAGCGAGCACCCTTCCTTACAACCCAAAGTGCACCCTGGAGGCTGCACCAGATATAGCTGGGTTTCGTCCCCACTCCAGCGTCTAGCAGATCAACATTTGGGTAGTATCGAGCTTTGTAAAGACGGGCACACAGAGAACCCGGGGACTGAAGCAATCTCCAAACCTGCTTAGCCAACAACGCATCATTGAAGGCTCTCAAATTCCTAAACCCCAGCCCTCCATCATCCTTCGAAGCACACAATTTTTTCCAGCTTACCCATGCCATTTTATTTTTTCCATCCTTGTACCCCCAATAAAATTTTCGGATTACGGAAGTTATTTCCTTGCGTAAGGATTTAGAAAATTTGAACACGCTCATGGCATAATTAGGAATCGCCTGGGCTACCGCCTTTACTAGCACTTCCTTTCCAGACCATGAGAGAAATTTCTCCATCTATCCCTCCAAACGCTTTTTAATCCGATCCTTGATTGAGAGAAGAGGTTTCTTCCTAGATATACCAATGTACGTCGGCAGACCTAGGTATCGAGCATGAAATGGCACCTCGTTCACATCAAGTTCATTAACCACCACACTTCGCTTTATAACCGGCAGTCCTTTTGAAATTGATACATAAGTTTTGTCTTTATTGATTAGTTGCCCAGAGGCCTGCTCGTAAACCTGTAAGATATCCTTCACCCGTTTTGCATTGTACTCGTTAGCTTTGCAAAAAATATGGAGTCATCAGCGAATAATAAGTGAGAAATAATAGGGGCCCAGGCGCAAATGCTATGGCCTTAAATCTCACCACAATTGACCGCATTTTGCAGCAGCGAAGACAGACCCTCAGCGACAAACAGGAAGAGATACGGGGAGATAGGGTCTCCTTGGCGTAAGCCTCTCGTTGGAGTAAGGTGTCCAGTAGTTACTCCATTTAACACAAAGGAGTAGGAGACCGAAGAAACGCACTTCATCACTATATTCACCCAGCTTTCAACAAAGCCCAATTTCAGCATAATGGCACGCAAGAAACCCCATTCAACTCGATCGTAGGCTTTACTCATGTCAAGCTTCAACGCCATTGAGCCATTGACACTATAATTATTATGCATCGAATGGAAGGTCTCGAAGGCCACCATTATATTGTCGCTAATCACTCGTCCAGGGGTGAATGCACTTTGGTTCTCAGAAATAATCTCGGGAAGAATTAACTTCAGCCTGTTCGTTAATGCCTTTGTAGCTATCTTGAAAACAACATTACATAGGCTAATAGGTCGAAAGTATGTTATCCTGGTCGGTTTGTTACTTAGGGTTCAGCACCACATTAGTATGGTTAATTGCGGAAGGAAAAGAATTCCCATGTAACTGTAGGCACAGGGGCCCCGATCTAAGGGAAATGAATCCACTTAGACTAGGTAAACCCGTGCACCTACCCACTAGGTAGTTTGAATGCGAATGCTATGTGAACAGAGCCGCCACC
>ONZK01004137.1:17028-46920 GCA_900322385.1 Pharnaceum exiguum
AATCCATGCTTCATTTTCATCTGCCATCTCTATTCCATTCTTTCTCTCACCATCTAAAGAACAATATCAGCCCCCCCAATTCACTACCA
This sequence comes from Pharnaceum exiguum, assembly GCA_900322385.1. NCBI lineage: Eukaryota > Viridiplantae > Streptophyta > Magnoliopsida > Caryophyllales > Molluginaceae > Pharnaceum > Pharnaceum exiguum. The sequence goes on from ONZK01004137.1 coordinate 17,118, forward strand.
TTATAACTTGTTCCTGTTGATCATATAATCCATTCCACCTGAAATTATTCCCCTCAATCATTCACGGGAGGTGTGACCTTAGTCCAAAAACTGAACTCCCTACATGTAGTTCAACAAAATTCCAAGGAGCTATTACTACACAACTTTCTATTTTCATTCTAGCCGTAAACCCTATTGAACAAACCACTATTGTGGTACCTCATATGCAATCATCACACACACACACACACACACACACACTTCCCACCCAATAAAATAAAAACGCGGAACAAATCACCCATCAAATATCACAATGAAATACTATCCAAACATAGCTTTATATAATGGAGGAAGGAGAGACAACTAAATCCAGAACTATCAGTCTCTCACTAAATACTACTACCGTGGTAACTACTAACACGTACTCCAACTACATATTTCAAAAGTCTAAACTAACCGGGTCAGGATGTATGCAACCACACTACACAAAGTCCTTCCAAAAAAAATCCTACTCCTACATACTAAGACAGTAACTATTTCAACGTCTCAAAAGCAACCACATAGCAAACCTCCATCAAATTCAACTACAACATCATCATACAAGTATAGTATATTGCTAGAGAGTCAGGATAAATAAACCTTCCAATCCTTAACTACAATTTAAATCTTTATTCAAATTTCCCTCCCAATCTTACAAACCTACTTCCCTTGTACCTTGTACATAACTATGTATAACTAAATCCAACCATACCACAAAAAAGTCCTCAAATTTCACAAATTCATCAATTCTAACATTTCTTGCCCATGATCATTTTATAAGCTCAACCAACCATATACATACATACATACATACAAAAAAACCACTTAACTCCCCTACACCAACTCATTCATTTTAGTTTTATATTTCGCGACCCCAGTCAGTTTTGGAATTAAGGCCGTGCTGTTAACAATTATATTCATACTACCTTTGGCACTTCACCAGTTCACCTCACTATAGCTAACTAACTAACAAAACAACAAACAAAAGAAAGACAGAGAAAGGAATGAAAGAGAGGCTCCTTACCTAGCCTCCTGAGTTTCGAGGAGGAAAGCGAGACCGTGAAGGGCCTTGGGGTTAGGATTCTCCGGCGAAGAAGTAATCATTTCCATATACTTTTTGGCTTTCGCTATCAACCCATCCTCGTCTTCCTCCTCTTCCTCTTCTTCTTCTTCTTCTTCTTCTTCTTCTCCCTCTTCATCCTCCTCCTCCTCCTCGGCCTCGCTTATCGCCCTCAATATCTCCTCCTCCTCCGCCTCCTGTCGCGGCTCTGAACCCGACGCCTCCATTATTTTGTATTATTAATGATTACTGTAATTAATTAGCAATTGGTAGTATGATAAAGTGGTAATACAATGATGAGGGGTGAGGGGTGAAGGGTGAAGGGTGAAGAGAGAGAGTGGAGTCGAGTAGGGTTGCGGCGAGTGAGTGATAGAGAGAGAGAGAGGGAGGTCTGGGTGTTTTTGGTGTGAAATTATTTATTTATTAATTAATCAAATAATTAAATAATAATTAATTAATAATGTGAATGTGAGGAATATTATTATTGTTATGTGAACGTTGGGGATTTCTTTTCTTTTTCGTTTTCTTTTTCTGTAAAAATATTAATTTGTTTTTGGAAAGAAGAGTGTTTTATTTTGTTGTTGTATCTGTGTTTTGTGTTTGGTTGTGGGGAAAGTTGTTTGAAATTTGTACGGAGAGGGAGAGTGATTGATTGTGTTGTTATTTTAGGGATGGTGAGGAGAGAGAGAGAGGAGTCGAGGAGCGACTGAGAAATGAGAACAAGAGAATTGAGAAGGTTCGGGAGCGGCTTTGAGTTTTTTTTCTAGTTGGGTACAGTACTTGAGTGAGTGCGGCTGGTGTTGGCCGGGTTTGGGAGGACGGGATTCGGGTCGACCAAGATTTGGGCTGAGGGGTGTAGTACAGTGACCGTGATTGTTAAATGAAGTGAAACAATGATTCAATGTGTGATGTGTCTAATCTTTATTTGAAGGATGATGAAAGCATGAAACCAAAAAAAGAAAGTGTGGTTTTTTTCAAAAGTTTTTTCATAGTGAGAAAGTTTAAATTAGTTTATTTCATTTTAATTTAGCTTATTATTATAACTTATAATATAGTTAGCAAAAACCTCAAAACCTTTTATTGGTGGGATAACGGGGGTGTTGGGTTAGAAGCTTATTGGAAGCTTATTTAGTTGTATCATGATTGACCAGACAAATACGCTGTCAAATATGTTTGGTAATTAACGATATTATTTGTCAGTTAATTTGGCTATTATTTTAGTCATTTCATGATATAACAATTTCTTTTATCCAGTTCATTTTTACCAAACACTTCTTTAAACAAACTACCTAATAAGCTAGTCAAACCCGTCATCAAAATAAGTCGGTCAAAACCAGGTACACCATAATAAGTTATCAGGTATCAAATTCAACTCCTTACCAAACATCATGTAATAGAGTAGTTAATGACATTACCGTTGTTGTCGTATGTAGTTTTATCCCTTGACAAAAAGAAAAGTTTGAAACATTAATTTGTTTTTTTTTTTGTATTATAAAATTTATGTGAACTCGTTTCATATATAAGATGGGGTTATTAATGAGGTAATGATCATCGGGGGTTATTGATGACCTCTTACTCACTTAGGTCTCATTAATTAACTTTTTTTTTTTTTGTTATTAATGACCCGTTCTCATATATAAAATCAGGTTGAAACAAATTTTTGTACATTTGTATATCAATCACAATATGTAACACAAAATGTCAAACACAACCTTAGTATCTTACTAATCAAAGTGACACAAAATGTCTTAATGTAAGTGATATTTTGTTTCCATCAAAACTAAACTTGTCAAAAACTTTTCTTGGATCACCTTAGCACAAATATATAAAGTATGAATTATTTGTGTCACTTTTTAAAGTATGGATTATTGAATGAGAATTTGGTGAATTTAGGAATTATAGTATTACGTATTAACTCTCTCAAAAAAAAAAAGGAATTATAGTACTAACATTTTTTATGTTCAAAAGTCTTAAAACCAATTTCCATTTTGCTCCCCTCAAAGGCTGTTTGGCATTTTAGCGGTAAGACTTCGTACTTTTGGTTGCTGGGCTGCCAAGCGTCCAACAGTAATCACCTAGCCAACAACAACAACGTCAACATGGAGCATGATGACAGTTCTCGTTCCAGTTCCTGTTCCTCCGAAAATCTGAAAAACTGGACAGAGTACGTCCTCTCTCCAACTACCCACCAAATCATATGTAGTCATTTATCACGTTTAATCTTGCTGGGCCATTATGTTATTTTCTGATCATGTGTCTTGTACCATTTCAGGATCCAAGATGAACTGAAGAAAAAGCTAGTAACAGAAGATGACTTTGCATGGGAACTACCATCATCATCACCAGGAGCAGCAACAGCAAATGATCCGGAAGGAGAGAGAAAGGAGTTGTTGAATTATGTTGGAGGGGTTGACATAAGCTTCTTAAAGGAAGACCCATCAGTTGCATGTGGGACTCTTGTTGTTTTAGAGCTTGCTTCTTTGAATGTTGTCTATGAGGATTTCTGTCTTGCCAAGCTTGATGTCCCTTATGTTGCTGGCTTCCTTGCTTTTAGAGAGGTAAAGATATGGACTTTTGTGTGTATATGTTTGTAGTTTGTCATTAAAAATGTAGTCTTTTTTATGGTTGTTGTTGACTTTAGGTCACTTCTATGATCTTGCATCATGTATGAACTTGCATTGTTCTACTTCGGTTGGAAGTTGAATATTTGGTTGTTTTATGTAGCAACTAACATTTTGGAATGTGGGAGTTGGTTATTTTAAGGATGGTGATGATTCAGGTCCACAATTTGTGTTGTCTTGGAATTTGATTGACTTTGTCCAAACCCAGAGCAGATGATTAGTCAGTTTTGTGATTAATTTGATCTCAAATGCTAGAATTTCGGTTAAAAGTGTCTAGAAAGATGAATACTCAAGTCTTTGGATGTGCCCTGATACAAATTGGATGTGAAATTTTGTTGGATTCGAGTAAAGTTTGAATTTTGATTAGCATAGAGGTTTTGGTTAGTTAATATATTGATTGCTATGCATGTTTTGGTTGGCCAATGGATTCACAGTTTGATATGTTTGTGGTTTTAGGCACCAATTCTTCTGAAGCTTTTGGAGAAAATGAAGAAAGAAGCACATCCATTTTATCCTCAGGTACTTGTTCGACTGAAACTGATATTTGCATTCTGAAGTTGATTGCATTTCACTGAAACTGATAACCTGAATTTATGATCACTGGCTCACCGCCATTGCGAATTGGTAATCGCAGTAAGTGTAATTTGGACCACTTATGTGATGACATGATAAATAATCTTTGTCCGGAGGGGGTACTATCATATATCATTCAAAAACTTGAACTTGACTTGAATACTTGATGTTGTGATGCCTTCAAGTTATGAGATGGGAAATGTTGTCTCTCTTGGTCTTGTTCTAACTATGAAGCTTATATGAACCTTTCTTGTTCTATTGTTTGGTTGCAATGTTCTTGCTCGATTGTCACATGCTGAATTGCACAACTGTTGACAGTTGGTGATGGTTGATGGAAATGGATTGCTTCATCCTCGAGGCAGGTGTTTCCTTCCCAAGGCAATACTCTTATTTTATTGGTTTTTTTCTTTCATTTTTTCCTTGTCTTCTTCTTCTCGGTTTTCATGCATCATATCCCTGTTTCATATTCTAGTTATGCCTGGCAAAAGCGTAGTGCATCATTTGTTACTGTTTTTGTGAAGAAAGTAGTGGACCTGTTTTATTGAAGTTTTTGGAATATTGAGGGGCTTGGGAGTGTATGCTGTAGGGACTGAAATGGATTGGTTTTCTCTTTATATCTATTGATCAGGTACTTTTGTTGGAAATTTGAAGGATATGGCCATTTTTTCTCCTTATAAATATAGACTTTTGTTAAGATGATGGCGACATATCAGAACACCTGTAATTAAACTTGAATTGGTTGCAGATTTTGGTTTAGTTTTAAAAGAAGTACATCCTCACTAATGATAGAACGAGAACAAGTTTACAGGTTATCTACCAACCAATTGCTTTTATGATTAGACATGAAGAAAAGTTTTTTAAATGACCAACAAGGGAGAAAAGGGACGCAAAGTGTAAAAATGAATTGAGCATTGCTAGGATGCTTCGTCTAACTGAAAATTGATTCTGGGTATGTCATATGTTGGATAATCAAGTATGATGTAGGTAAATTAAGTGGCTTAGTGAAGTATTCGTCATTTCAGTTCAACTCTGACTAGATAAAGAGTACGTCTGGTAGCACTTTGCCATATACCCCATGCGCTGCATGGTCCTAGTCATGGACAAATTTGTGACTATTGACTCAGAGGGTGTTTGGCCTTGATTATCTATAAAAGTGCTTCTCCTTTGTATTTTCCATCTCATTCTCCTTCCTCTTTCTCCATTTCCTTCAAAAATCAACAACCTAGAAGCTATAAAGGACTCTCACAATGGCGAAAAGCAAAAGCCCCAAATTGATTCTTCTGATTTTGATCATTTTAGAGAGTAATTTACACTTCATTTTGAAGATGGTGGAGTAGGAGGAGGGAGAATGGGAGCAAATTTACAAAGCAAAAGCACTTTTAGAGTGAATCTTGGCCAAACACACTCTCAGTTGTCTTAATCTTGAATGTTTTTTCTTAGAAAATTCCTAAAGGTCTGCTATAATTCTCCCATTCTGTTTTTAGTAATTCATGGAAAGATGTGCAAGTATGACTTCTGAGCATTTTAATTGTTCGTTTTTATGATCATGCTGCATCCTACTGCTTGTATTTATTGATTATAAGTGTAGATTGGTATGTGAGCTTCATAAAGGCACATTTTACCAGTTATATTTGTTCTAATATATATTCACTCCAGGTTTTGGATTGGCTTGTCATCTTGGAGTTCTGGCTGATATCCCTACAATTGGTGTGGGAAAAAACGTGAGCTTCTAATCTACAATTGGTGTGTTTTCCTTTACATCAGAGTTTGCTTTGCCTCTCATATCTTCTATTAAATGCGTTTTCTAGTTTCTTATGTAATGAATTTTCCTAGTTGAGGCTTGGTATATCTTTATCCCTAGACCCTGATAGGATTGGGATTATACTGGTCCATCGTGTTGTCGTGGTTAAGTATTTCTGGTTAGCAGGTGAAGGGTATTTGAGAAGTCAACTGGGGTGGTGGGGCCTGATTAACCTCCTCTCCCAGCTTGTTTCTTTGGATTTTTCAAGTGCAATCTATTAGGTTTTTCTAATTATAGCGATGAAGAAAACTGTGGTGTTGGTGGTTGGTAAAAGAAGGGTGGAGTAGTGCTGGTGAGACGCGGTTGCTGAAAGTATGGTTCTAGTGAATCTAGTCAATCTCAAATCTGATATTGGACTCAGAAAAAAAAAAAGGAATTTTATGAATGTCTCTGATTAAACTGCTTCTAATTGCTTGGATGGTTAGAGCAGGATCTTCATTGTGAAGCCACTGGTAATTTGGTCAGCAATTGGATGACAATGTGCTCCGTCTATGTTAATTTAGTTGTCATCAACTGTCAATCTCTCAAACCTCTAGAAAAGTCGCTTGACATGTCCCCAGTGCTCATTTCAACTTTCACATTTTGTTGCACAAGTCCCATTGTTGCCTCCCCCTATTCAGTTTCTCGGGGCCAATTTGTGAGCGGGGCAACTAATTTGGGGTGTCATATAAATTAGAGGGGACAATAACTATCGGACTGAAAAAGTTCATGACAATGTCAAAAAAGCTGTGTCTCTGTACATGTGCCACATTCCGATGCTGCCCTTTCAAAAAAAGAAAACTTCACTTCTCCCTTCAGACTCATGGGAGTTTTTCTACAACCAATACTATTGTAATTGAATTGTTGTGTTGCAGCTACATCATGTTGAAGGCTTGAAGCATTTAAAAGTTAGAGTGGACTTGGAGGCAGATGTTAATAAGGAATTAACCTATTTATCTGGAAATTCTGGCTGCACCTTGGGTGTGGTAAGATTTGAGCAAGTAATTGCTAACTACATTACTGTTCTTACTATTTGGTTGAAGTTGCTGTACAGCTAAGTCGTATCAATTTTCTCTGCAGGCTATGAAATCAACTACGGACGCAATGAAACCAATATATGTGTCAATTGGTCACCGTGTCTCCCTTACTACAGCCATTCAGATTATTAAAATGAGTTGCAAGCACCGTGTGCCGGAGCCCATTAGGCAGGTATAAGTCACCTCTTCAGTAGGTTGATGATGCTCCTTTTTAGTGCATTAGGAAACGGGTTTCATTGGACTATTGGAGGGATGAATTCACCTGAACTTTCAGTTATTCATGTCAGAGCCCTCATCTCAGAGTTCTGCCTTAATGTAACTCCTCAATAAAAGCCAGGAAACATAAATATGGCTTTAGGAGATTCATAATATGCTAAGACGGTTGTCTCTTATACACACATTGGTGGGGTACCCAATCAGCAAGGAAATCAAAACAAAAAGAAATAAAAAACGTTGATCGCCTGAAAACAGCTGCTTTAGAAACAGCATGCCAAGTAGTTTTTTTTTTTGATGGGAGCATGCCAAGTAGTTTTGAATTCATATTACTCTTAATTCAAGGTGTTCTTCTGTTTTTTTGTACGAGGCCTTTTGATGGGTGATTGAAGTAGCCTAGATTTGACTGTCTTGTGAGCCTGAGTAATTGTTCTGGTGATTTTTTCTTATTGTTGAGAATGGGCTGTCCACACCAATTCTTCCACAACTGTTCTATAGATGTCTAGTCTAGGACAGACTTCCTTATCTTATAACTATATCATTCCTATTATTATTGTGAATGGGTTGTTTTAATACTGATTTGATGCTGTCCTGCAGCATGTTATTCACATCTCTTTCCAAGTCTGCTCTACACATTCAATTTCTTCCAATTTAACTGAAAGTCACTGAATTGTTTGTCAATAAGTCCTATAGATTTGTTGTAGTTATTAACATCTGCTATTATTTGCCATGTCTGCTAGTTGTTTTGGAAGTCGTTGTAAAATGAAAGAGGTTGCATTATTATTTAAAATGACTTGCTTTGAGTGATACGAGTCACCAAAATGCTCAACGTATTTTTTTTTCTGAAGAAGATGGAGTCATTGTGTTAGTGATCTGGAAATTTGACTAACGTTCGGCACTATTTTTATTGCAGGCTGACATAAGATCAAGAGAATACCTTCGGAAGTATCCTTTAGTACCATCAAGCACCTGATTTGGTTAGTGTAGCAGCAAATTCATCACTCTGATTGTTGTTCTACGCTGTGATTCAAGTAAATCTTTGTTCACGAACTTACTAGTGAAAGCATAACTTAATCTATCACGTGACTCACTGAATTGTATAAACTTTTAAGAGCGGCAGCAGGAGTTGTAGCTCTCAGTCTGGTGGATTTCTCTGATATTGACATGAACACAATTCCTGTTTCAGGTATGTGAAATTTGAAGACGTGTATACTTGACACATCCTCGTTACCAAAATCGTGCTAAACTACTACGCCTTCATCTTAAAGACATTCCATCTAGCTAGCTTAAGCAAGGTATTGAGTCGGCAAGATTACAGAACTCCATTGTGGACAGCCCGTGCAGCTCAAGTTACAAATTGGCCATGTACAGACATACATTCGACTGCAGTGTATAGATTCTGAAGCGGAAGAGAAAATCAGAAAATACTTTGAGATGTAATGTAAACCGAAAGATTGAAAGGATGACAGAGGAAGTTCAATAACTACAGATGCTTGCTTACTTGTATAGTTGACACTGTGTGGTACAAGTTCTGTTCTTATTACCTTTTTTAATCAGTTGCTGTACTTATGAGCCTGTTCTCAATCCACTCTACAATTGATATTCGGTATGATTTGCTAAGCATCTATCTCGGTTCTATAACAATCCTTACAAGTTGCAATTGCTCTGTGCAAAATTTTGCTTGCAATTGCTCTGTACAAAAGGTATCCATATCTTGCGAATACAAAGAAAATTGACCGTCAAGACATTTTCTCAGAAATGCTGATAAAAACGTATCCAAGTCCCATCCCAATTTCCATCAAAGAATGATACGAAGAATGATGGCATTGTTAGTTTGTCACCTACACCTTTGTATAAGACAATGCATCGTGCATTCTATGCTATGATTCGAAAACCTATCTGTACATGGAACGTAACATTGTAACCGACCAAGTCAAGATGATTCTGGTGCCAAAGACTTCAGAGTGGATTCAACATCAGTAAGCGGCAGGCCAGCATAAAGCTTCAGCTCTCCCTTCTTTACAACAATCACTTTGTCGCTAGAGGACCCGGCGACCTGTTTGAGTTCCTGGGAGAAGAAACAACCATAAGTCGTCTTTTCAAATTGATAGCCTCAGCAAATTATTGCAAAAAAATGTTCAGAGACTTTGATGGATACATAGTAACTTGCACACAACAAATCCCAAAAATTATCAGAGCTGATGTTGGTTGAACAAATCAAAAAACTGAGTTTACCTTTACAGATAGGGGAAGCACATCAATCAAAACATCATGCAGGTCATTAAAAGCAAACTCCAGAATATAACTGAAGTTCTTGGCATCACCGCGGTCTTCAAAAGCAATGATATAAGAAGTCTTTGACTGATTGCTGGCATTGTCAAATTTACTCAATGTATAAAATCCTTGCTGTGAATCAGAGTCCAAACCATTTTGCATCAAAATGACCTGAAAGAGAAAAGTTGTTCATGAAACAGGGGAAATCGAAACTTGCTTCATCTGATAAGAAAATCTAGCAAGGGCAACAGTTCACAAAATCTCATTGGACAAACAACAAAACTGTGAAATAGAGGTATAAAAGGCCTCTTTTGCAGAACGAGATAACATGGTGATCTTGTTGGATAAAACGAAGGGTGCAGTGCATAAAAGGCCTATTTCGTAGAAAAGGATAACATTACCACATTAGTGATTAGACACAGGACATGAATGCAGATATTTCACAAATAGAAAGCGATGTAGGACCTCAAGCCTTAGGCAAACTGAAAGCACTGCCAATCATGAAGAACGATTTCAATATATGTGAGCAAGTAACACATCATATGACAGCTTAAAACAATAAAAAAAAAACATCATATTAAACAGGCATGTTAATTATGATGGACATAATGCTCTTTTTTATAAGAAACGTTAACCAATCTCACTTGATCACAACATCTACTTTTTTTTTGGTTTAAACCATAGGTATACCTAAACCCTTTGGACTAGGCCAATCCTATCCGCACCGGGTCGGCCCACTAAGGGGTAAAGTGCTCCCAGCAAGTGATTTCTCCATTCACAAGGCTCGAACCCGAGACCTTGCTTAAGGGATGAGAGTGCCGAACCACTCACACCGACATAATGCTCTTTTTTATAAGACACGTTAACCAATCTCACTTGATCACAACATCTACTTTAATCAAGCACAAGTCTCTTGAATATTTCCTATCATGATTCACAACTCAAGTTTGCATCATAAAATTGCTATTTAAGAGCTACGGACACTTCCATTCTGAGAATGCATATAGCACTGCCACTTTATGACACGACACATGCACTGTTTTTATATATCTTAATACATGAAGTTGTACAAGCGAATTGTATGATACTCCCTCCGTTTTTTTTTACCCTTCCCGTATTCCATTTTGGGATGTTTACATTTGTTCTTCCCATTTCCTTTTTGGGTCAAAAAATACCACTAACTTGACTATTGTACCCCTCACTCATCAAACCCACAAGGCCACAATATCCATCATATTATCATCATCAATATCCATCCGAACTACTAGCAAGGTGACCCCCACAACGGCCACCACGGCACAATGACGCACCACCGCAGGTTGGAGAGTACCACACCGCAAGACACAAGACACCACCACCACCGAGACCACTCCACAACAACAAGACACCGCCCCCGCAAGCCACTAACACCACCATCGCCCCAACCTTCCCCACACCAGACAACCCATACCCACCATTAGCTCACCTCGGGGAATCATCCCTTCCAAACTGACCCGGCAACTTCACCAAACCCGTGCCTATCTCTGACTCCACTCTCTCTCCTCATATCGAAAACCCAATAAATTCAGAAAACCATACATCATCCAATGATACAACCCCAATTAACCCAGAAATCCATAATCGAAAAATAAATGAGAAAAAAGTTAATCTTTTCATCATCAGTATTTTGTCCTTCATAGAGAAATTTGATTCTCAATAAAATAATTTGAAGTTGTAGTTATTCTGATGTATAATTTCAGCCAAGACAAAGTTGTGAAGAGATACTCCCTTGATAAATGGAAGTGGAGAAGTGAGTTAGGAGAGAGAGTGGACTTGGCCTCTAAAGAATTAAAATTGTCTGATGAGATGCTTTTTTTGGTCAGTCTGATGAGATGCTTATTAGTGAGGAAAAGATACGGAAGAGACAGTGATGAAAATAGGTTGGAAATGAAATTTGGTTACCAAATGAAGGGTAAATAAGTCTTTTTACAAGTTTCTTAATTTGTGTGCCATTTCCAAATGGGAAGCATAAAAAAAAAACGGAGGGAGTAGCTAAACAGGTCCTTCACGGCTGAATTCTCAAGCAAACAAAATTGTGTATATCTCCCAGGACTCTCACCATATACTCAAAGGAAATCAGAACTACACCACTATGTTCTATAAAAGAAGAAAGAAAACAATGACAAGAATTGGGGTATTGGGCACAACTCACCAGAACATATGGAAGAGTAGACCACCATGTATCACCATCACCATTTTGCTTCTTGTTAGAGCTCATGGGCAATTTACCTAGTTGGCTGGCTTTTGGTTGCACCTCTGCATGTGACATGGCAGGTATTTTAGACGTTGAAGCACTCTGCTCATTCAACTTCCTATGGTTTCCAATAGTTCTTGAATCTTCTACCTTAGTACTATCACCCGTATGGTCTCCATTTCCCTGAAGAACACCTAGAGATTTAACAAAAACCTCAAAGATGCAAATTACTTTACAAACAAGTACAGTGAACAATGAATCCTAACATTTAAAAAGAATGAAGAAGAAATTACACAAAAATGATTTGGTTCAAAGCATCACTTGTAAACCACAGCATGGAGATGCCACTATATTCCAATTTTCTACCTTTTGGAGTATCAAAACACCTTCAGTATATAAATGATCTCAGGCCGTTATGCATTAAGTTAGCATAACATGAGTCAATCAAAGGACCATCCTGAGAAATACTTAATTTATTTCATAAAAAGAAAAGGAAGAGATGGTTATTATTCACGGTAATTCAAACACTCGCTAACAAACTTTCTTTCACATTTAAATTAGTTTTAAAAAAATCTGTTAGCTGATAACTTGATAAAATCTTCCTTTTGAGAGATATTTCCCACTTTTTACTTCTCAAAAAAATTGCCAATTTCTCAACTCAGATTTCTGCTTCTGGGAGCATGTTGTGATGCAACATAGATCCGAAACATTATGGTCATTGTCCTTTCGAGAACAAAAGCAAAAATTGGCTCTTACAGAAGATATTTCTGGCATTCCACATATCAGAATTTCAGAGTACTACTAGTACAATCACACTTGCTGAAGAATCTGTCACTCTACTAGTGGTGCTGCATAAAAAAGCCCACCACTTGAAATTAATGAACAGCCCTAAGCATACAGCTCAAAGCCTCAAACATAAAAATCATGTGCCAATGTTTTCTGCACACATTAACATCTGAATATGATAGTATAATAATATAATTTACTAAATTGGTTAAATAACTTTCTGAATAACTGTATATGATTGTAGTTTTTCCAAGTCAACTAGACTATGAATTACCTCTTTCTGGTTTGGCATCCTCATCGATCATCTTTTCTGCAGTATCACTTCCAGATGTCAATGAACCATGTGATTTTTCAAACGCCTTCGTAGTTGTACTACTCTTTGAAGTTTGCAAGGATTGTGAAGTTTGAGATCCTGATTTCTGTTCACACTGTTCTGAACCAATCTTGCTGCTTTCCAGAGAGCTACTACCAACACCATTTACTTCCCGATTCTCGTTTGATAGACTGCTACTGTCAACACCTCCACCTTCCCCTCTTTCAAACCCCTTAGGTGTGTCCCTCATAGTTGTAAACTGGCTTCCTTCCTTCGCAAAGTCCCTACCTCTATTTAGGCGATTAACATTTCGCAACATATTCAATGCTACATCAACTTCCTTAGTAACACCAGAACCCCGTCTTTTAGAATTAACACCACCGGCATCCAATTCATGGCTCCCTATTTTGTTCCTCTTCTCAATCTCCCTCACCTTCCTTGCCATTCTCATAATTTCAGCAATCTTAACTTCCATTTCCAAACTCAACGAACCCGCCACGTATTCCCTTTCCTCTACCCTTTCCGTCAACCCCTCTCTATCCTCCTCATCCGGAAACAACACCGAACCCTTCATCCAAGCGGAAACAACCACAAAAAATCCCACCGCAGAAGCGACCATCCTCAACACCAACCCACTCGAAACTCCCTTTACCCCCGCCACATTCCGATCCTTACTAGCCTCCACAACCTGAATTTCACTCGAATACGCCTCACTTCCATCAACCAACACCTCCAACTCCTCCCCACCGCCATCACCCGAACTCTCCACGCCGGACAACAACGAAACCTCAGGATTAACCTCAACCTCAACGGGGGTCACTGGATCATCTAGGGTTGAAGGGGGGACAAGGGCAGGGTAGGGTTTGGTTAGAGTTCTCAGAATTTTCGGGCGTAAATGGTTTTTCCTTCTCCTAGCCTTTGAACATGAAATTGGCACATAATTTAATGATGATTGAACAATTTGGTATCTGGGTTTTTTCCTAGCTTTATTATATGACATGAAAATTGTACTTGGATAATGTAAGCTTGCAATTCCAATCATTTTTCACTTAATTAAAGCAAAACCCAGAATTTATTTACATGAAACTAACTAAGTACAGTAAAAAGTTACAATCTTTGCAGGAAATGAAACAAAGAAAGGCCCTAATATTGAAAAATTAATTAAACTCAGTATTTGTTTCCTTTGTTTATGTTATGTAATGTTGCTAAAGCATAAAGGGAAATGAGAATAACATGATACAATACATACTTGATACTTGTAGTCAGAAAAGTTGCTTTCTTTTACCCAAGATCAATGTATTGGGGTCTTTAGAGATTCAGTAGATGGGCAAAACATAGTAAAAAGGTTTTATATGTATGATTGACTGAGTGAGTGAGCAAATGGAAATGTGAGATAGATGGAGAGAGAGAGAGAGGAGTCGAAGAAGGGAATTACAGGAGACGCGCACACAAATTGGAAACGTGAGAATTGGTGCTTAGGAAGTTAGAAATTGGAATAAGATTGGAATATAATTTTTCTTTAGAAAAGTAGAAATCTTGGAAAAAATGGGACAATGAAGATGGAAGGATTTAAGCAATTCGAGGATGTATTGAATTTTGATTTAAATCGTTTTTTATTGACAGTAAATATGTATTTCAAATATTATTATTTTTTGTTGTGGAAAAATGTATTTCAATTTTTTACGGGTCGTAAAGTTGCTGGTGTAATTTTAATTTTAATAAAATATAAAAAAGACAACTAGTGCGGAATGAAAAAGTTGAAATTCATAGCTGTATATTAATTTTGAGTTGTTTAAATTTATTGTTGAAGATCGAAAGATTAGAGTAGACAGTTTTAAATTTTAAACACAGCCCTATATTAAATTTAAGGTACTAAAATGAGGAAAAATTCTCATTTGCAGGTCCTTTTCTCTATTTTTGTGTTCTGTAGGTTGAGTTTTTACATCACATAATCAATAGGCCATCGAGCCATTCTGTAAGGAAATATACAAATTTTAAGTTTACTTTCATATAAAAAGTTCTCCTACAGACAGAAGGGTCTGACGATGAACTGATGAAGAATATGATGGTCAACACTTCCCTTGGTACATCTATCTGTTGGCACTATCCTGTAACGCTGGCTTTTCTTTGTTTTTTTCATTACTGTCTGGCAACCAAACAAGAGTATTTTCAGTCTATCAACCAACAATTTGAATAACCTAATACGCTTCAACAAACAGTTCTCCTAAAAGAAAGAAACTAATTTTCCTCAGTTATACATGATACCTGAAAACTGGAAAATGAAGCATCCTAATATCCACAAAAGCAATCTGCTCACTGCTCACAATGCAAAAGGAAGCGTACAAAAGAGTGGGGTAAGTAAATACACCACCTTTCTGTCCAAGAATTTACAAGATGCTAACTAAGACTAAGAGCACTGTGAGCAGAAAACTGGCACAAGTCTTCACAGAACCAGAACCTGAACGAGAACGAGACCCGCCATTGGTTGCCCTTGAACCAGTATCACTTTTGATCTCTACAATAAATCTACAGGTCCCAACAGACGGATCTTTCGTGGTAACGACTGATAGGTTATCAGGGAACTTGCAGGCAGTGTCTCGTTGGTTTTGCATCTGATAGTAACTGTTGAATGCATATGATATGTTCCCCATTGCGTCAAGATTCCCACACGAAGTGCCATAGCCTAAGCTAGTGCAGTCAGCATTTCCACAAGCGTAGCTCACGCTTGTACCAAGTTGGTAGTCACTTGCATTAGCTGAAGGGTTCATCACACACCATTTCTTTGCAAGATATTCAACCCCTTTGGCTGGAAGAAGCATTCCAGCGTTTGACAGTCCAAGGTTAAGCTGGTACTTTGGGGTGCCATCGTAGTAAAAGATTCCCCAGTGCCTCTCAAAGTTGCCTGGTAGGACACTCTTGCCGTCTTCATCAATAAGGCTGAAGAGGTATGCATCGATGGGGCCAGTTGGCCGCATTGGGGTACCTGATTTGCACAAATGTGATAAACTTTATGTTCAGTAAAACTAGAGACAATCCTCTATGCCAATCAGTACATTGTCTATAGTCGTTACTCATGTGCTAACTGTGCCTTATTTCCTACATATTAATTGACTAAGAATGCGAGGAAGTATACATAAAATGATTTTTTTTTGGAGGACTACCATGCAGTGTAGAGAGGAGCCTGTTTCTACTCCGAGGTTACTGTTTGTAAGTTTGTGATCTCTTTTCTATCTCCCTTCATGGCTTCATAGTGGACTGTTTTAAGGATCAGAATATTCAGTACCTTTCTCGTTGAAGAATATTAGTCTTCGTCTATTGTGCCTCATTCGAACTATACTAAAATTAGTTTACTTGTAGTTGTAACAAACTGATGCAGAAGTACAATCGAGATCCTAGCATTACCTTTCCCTCCGGAAATGTGGTTGATGAATCCTTGGTTGAACCTCCGTGCATTGGTGGGATTGGCATTTATGTCCCCGTCTGATGGCCATCCAAACTCCCCCACGATGATTGACATATTACTGAAACCATTCTTCTCAAGGGACCACACGAGAGTGTCATAATTAGCATCAAAAACATTGCTATATACTTTTCCATTGTCAGTCAGTGGAGATTGATAACCGTCAAAGAAAGCATAATCGACAGGAAAGTTGGGGTCATTGTAGAGGCTTATGAAGGGATAAATGTTGATAGTGACAGGGCATGCATTGTCGTTTAAGAACTTGATAATTTTTAACATCAGATCTTGTATGTCTGAACGGAAGTCACCACCTGACGGGTTACCAGTTGAAGTTTGGTATACATCAGCATTCAAAGGTATGGTAACCTTAACCTGATTGGCTAGACCGGCTTTTATGAGTGCAGACTGCATGTTTTGAAGGGCTGGGAGAGTCATTGCATCATAAGTTCCATTCAAAGTTTTCAGAAACGGTTCATTCCCAACTGCAACGTATCTGAAAAAGGGGAAAAGGGAAACAAACATCGAATAACAGCATTATTACAAGACAAAAGAAAGGGGCAAAGGCAAAGGATGAAGACTGACAAATGAAGGTCTTTGCAGAGTAGAGCTGAAATTTACAAAACTACCAAATGAAATAGTACTATAGGATCTCGAAGTCGTTCTGGAAAATTTCAAAGTCTACTTGTAAGAATGTAAGGTGCTTATGACAAGTATCAAGTTCAAGTCACATTGTTAGAATATTAGAGATACCTATACAGATCCTAGGAAGCCAAAAAGAACTTTATAATAATAATCGTAGATAATATCAGAAACTGTTAGGACAGAAAAAAAGATTACAATGAACTTCAGACTTCCAGAACATTGAGTTCAGATGTGAAGAACTGCCAAGTTCTGACTTCAATTTTCAAAAGTAGACGCTTACAGTTGCAACCAAAACTACATCTAGTGAATTTTACAGGGAGAACAACCATCAACCTTACACTACAATAATTTGGTATGACACTATCTAAAACACTACCGAAAGTGTCAGGGTCGAGTCTTCCATTCTGATAAGGTGATTTTGATGAGTATCAGCTTCACAACTTGTCTGACTCCCAATGCACTTGTGAGATTGACATTAACAATGCATTTGATCTTGAGGTGTAAACCCAAAAAAAAAAACTATCCAAATCACAGTTGCAAGGAACACACCCTCTAATTTTGATACAAAAACCAGCTCATTCAGCAGCCTACTGTTTTAGGCATTTGGTCCAAAGTTGTACAGAAATATCTCACAACTGAGAACTAGTAAAGTTGCCACTACTGCCTAAACATGAGAAAAGGTACTTTAAGTATTCTGCTTTTGATGTGGGACTGTTCCACTACCTTACCTTCATAGCTAAGTCTGTGTCCTAATTTGTAAGGTATCAGGAGCCTTTATTCACTGAATGAGTTCACCTAGGTGGGATAGTATAGCAAAGAGGTAATTTTGGAAGGAAAAAAAATTTGAAGTCTGAAACTAGAAGAAAATGAGTCAGCAAGGCTAGTGTACCAAACCAGCGTAAAGCGCCCAAGAAAATACTACAAATAGTATGAAAATAAATAAATGGAAAATCCTGAAAGAAATGCCATCTGTGTCAGTGTTCAGAAATCAGAAGTGGTACCACAAATGATGCTTACCATTTTGCCAAATTGTCATTATAGTGGTCACTAAGAGTCTAAGACTGTAACTTATTACTTAACCCTCATTTTCAATTATGTTTAACCAAGTTAGATAAGATCAATATTTTGTTACAGTTACCAAATGATTCTATACAAACAGTGAAGTAGACATATACCTAAGAAGTTAGACATGCTGCAGCTGCTCCAACCCTATCCGCGAAGGGAAAGATATTTCGTAGAAGAATTAGTAAGCTTAGTAACTTACAGCTCTAACCCATTTTTCATACTCCATTGCAACAACAAACTAGTTCAGGCTAAAGACACTATCCTCTATCCACCATATGAATATAAGATTCAAGCATCTTTACACTCACAACAGGCATTCAAAAATAGTCTTTCGGATATTTCATTGATTTACTACTTACTAGCCATCCTATGTCCTGAATCCTGAACAGCTCAAGAAAATGCTACTGCAGAAAAAGCTTCAGACAAACTTCAATTCCACATATGAGTTCTCAATTACAATAACATACGGAGTACTTGATACTCCTATGTTCCAAAAAAAAAAAACAATAACATACCAAGTTACACACAAGTGCTACAATCAAGTATCAACCAGTCTTCCTAAGTTGCAGTTGAACAGCCAGGAGTATCACAACTTCACAAGACCATGAAATCAATAATTACAGGCTTACAGCCCTTGTACGGAAAATGGTATTTTCAATTTCCTTTTTTTGGTGCGTTCAAAGGCATAGGTCAATCAACTAGGTTCCAAACATATGTCATGTCATGTATATTCACCTAACTAATCTTCCCAAGAACATTTTTTTAACTTTCCTGACGAATCTACCTTTTCTTTATTGTCCCCAACATGACAAAGACAAACTATCACTCTTCACATATACATAAACTAGATTAACCAGTACACAAGTACATAACAGTAACACAACAATATTCAATATACCATACCAAAAAGAAAGAAAGAAAAAGAAAAGTATTACTGAAGTTACCTGACATTAACACCATGAGAGGAAACATAAGAAGAAAGATTCTTAGCAACCCAATTCTCAGCAGCACTAACACCACTAGACAAAGAAGCCAACAAGTCATTAGGAATACCAACCATAACTTCAATACCAGACTTTCCCAAAGCCTTCAAAGCATTAGCATCAGGCTCAAATAACTTGACCTTTTGAATACCATTATCTTTCAACATTTGCACCACTTTCTCTGCTGGTATTGTGTGTGTTGATTGTGTCCCCCAGTTTGCTCCTATGCTATTTCCTTCAATACCCTTCATCACCACCATCATCATCACCATCACGATCATCACCATGCTAACTTTCTTGCCCATGTTGAGCTGTTTTTTCATTCTTGTGACTGTGCAAGAAAAATAAAATGAAGGGAAGTTCTCAAAAGGGTAGCTAAGTAGCTAACGTAGAGTATCTCAACAGGAAAAAGTCATGTATTATAAGCAAGAAAGAAAGAAAGAAAAAAGGGTATGAAAGGATGGTGGATGAGCTTAAACAAAAGGAAGAGGAAATCTTTGGATGATGATACTAGTATTATTGAGCTAGCAAGGGAAGTAGGGACATAAAGAAAGGATGAAAGAGAGAGTAATACTTCTCTGTCTATGAGTGTAGTAACAAGGAAAGGTAAAGCTAAGCTTAGCTGAGCTCTTGGTACAATAAAGGCAGGGGAAAACAGGGGAAACAAGAAAACGAGGGGAGGGAAAAAAAGCAACGGAAACAAACAAGACTAAAATGGTTTCTTTTTCTTTTGAATGAACAATTAGTATTATTACATTAGTTTTGATTCTTGTTTGAATGAACAATTAGGTCAAAGGAATCGGACTTGATAAAGGCAGGAGAATATTTTACATTTATGAGTTTTGTAGTTTTGCTGCTGTTCCTTTTGGTAGGTAAGAAGAATTTTCGACTGAAAAAGTAATGAAGTAATGTTCCAAATCCAAATCTACCTGGGGAAGATGGGTACCGTTGTGAATTTATTTCACTCAACTAAGCCGGCGACTTCGTTGGTAGCTGACTTGAGCTAGATTGAGCTTTAAATAACCTTAATTCGTGCTAGCTCTCTTAATACGATTAGAATTGAGCTAATTTTGACTAAATTTTACTGAATTATCATACGAATTTTGACCGATTTTGATCGAATTTGATCGAGTTATCATAGCTAATTCGAAATGAATTGGACGAATCATCTGATTTAGACCGATTTTAAATATTATAATTGTCTTTAATCTACCTATCCACCATAGCTCGAAATGAGCTCGCTCTTTTACGAATCGACTTTGACCGAGACAACTCAGTCAACGAGTCAATTTTGACAGACTTTGACCCATATTGAATTGACCCATTTCTAACCAAGTCAGCTTAATGGCAAGCTCTACTTTCATCTTATCTCTAGCTTACATCAATAAATGGGGCTATTCCGTAAAAACTAGCTCAACTGAAAAGAAGTTATTAGAAATTGTATAGAAAGTCCAATATCAATTTAGTTTGATTTTCCAAAATTTTTTATTTATAACTATAACTCTATAATGTGATATTAAAAATTTTGAGCTTCGAAAGTTCATCTTAGTTTTGCTAAATATAGTTTTGTTCACTTTTGTTCGTTTAAGATATTTCACTTTGTTCATTTGTTTAGCTCTATCCAATTGAAACTAACAAGACCGAAGTCGTTTTCATTTGCCCTTTCTAATGGGTATGAATGTATGATGAGACTCTGACAGACTAGTCTCATCGAGACTTTAAAGCAAGTACTAGAAAACGCTTCGATCGTCATGAGTAAACGTTGTCACACCTACATCACATGTTGAACAACGGAAAGCGTCTGGAATAAGAGATCAAGAGATTAAGCAGAAGCAAAGACAACGAAGGGGACATTAATAGTATTGTAATCGCATAATACAATACAACGTACATACTTCGTAGTAGATTACGTGAAGCTTGTCCTTGGAGCATACGGGAGTGATCATGTTTCCACTTGTCGTGAAAGCTGATACGGAGTGTGTAAAATTTTATTATGTATGATTGTCAATGGTGCGCCAGCAAAATAACACAATACCTTTCGTCCAAACAAAGCTAGAACCTTCTTTGTCAGACCTTCTATGTATTTTGAATTTGCTCATCCTGTCATCCAGTTGTCTCTTTGTTACATGTGCAATTTTGGCCATGCCTTGAGGGCATATATTGCCTCTTAGGCTCTTATTCTCCTATCAACAAATAGCCACATATTCCCATAGACCCATACCCACAAGATGTTTGTTTAAAACCCAAATGTAGGTCGTTTATGTAAACAATGTCGATCAACATTGCTTTCGACCAATCGTTCAAATAACTTCAAGAAACAAACTTGTGAATTGTATATTTGTATACATGCGAGTATGCGACAATATATATTTCAAAAGATACTAAAGTTAACTAACCAAAAGTTATACAGTTTTTTAACTTTTCCATCAGTTTTAAGTTCAATTTAAGTTAGTAAAGTTCAATTCAGTTTAATTCTTAAACTTTATCAGTATTTTATAACCTCTATATAACTATAATACATGCAATTACTTAAGAGTAGTAAAAACTTTATTAGTGAAATACATGTTTGAAATTCTTACTAACAACATATAAGTTAGAAGATAATAATTTGAGCTTAATGGTTGTCGTTTTAAGACGTTTTCGTCCCCTTTATGGTACCCAAGGTTCATGAACAAATGTCTCCCAACATAAAACGGAGCTCACTGCTCGCAGACCAATACTAGGAACTTAAAATGATTCCATACAACTGCCTAAATCTGTGTGGTTGGTCCCAAATTTAAATTTATTAAATAAAAAATGATAAAACAACTTTAATCAACTAATACCAACTAATTTTTGAAAGAAAAATCATAACTTTATACTAATATATGGCATGTACATATTCAGACTTAACATGTTATTTCACAAAGATTTATTGATTTCACATAACAACTACATTAAAAAAAATATACATATGTATAGTTATACAAGCTTCCGTATATATACGCACATGCTTTCAGCTATTTGACTTTACATGAGTGCCTACTGCCTAATGGGCGTAATGGCATCGGAAAAATAGGTTTGTCAATGAATTTTTGATGTGTGGACAATAATCAGGCACTCACACACTCCCACAAAGTAAATTATGTAGTTTTTTGATGTCTCCCACCATGTTACTATATAAGATTCAAGCTTTTGGTATAGGAATTTTATCGAGCAAGCTCGTCGTTCCGATTAACCTCAGCTTACTAGTTACATGTTCCTGGCCAAAAATTCTTCTTATGTAAAATCTTCTAAACATGCAGTGTGAAGATAAAGGTCAAGGCCGTCATTGAACTCATTTCAATGAGATATTAAGGAGCATTCTCGGTGCAGCAAGGTTGCTTACTTATTCATCGAGCCCGGGGAGTCCACCGTCTAGGGCAATACATTCAAAAGATACAAACAACATTTCCCAAGAACCATATCAAAGCAGCGCTTTGAGTAAGTGGCTTTTAAGTCATTTGTTATGCATCTTGCTTTTAGTAAGGTTTGATCTGCTGGATCATGGTCTGTGTGCACCCAAACATTTTATGCTGCACAAGAAATTAATAAAATCAATATGTGAAAAGGACAAAATCAAAAGACCTCATTTACTTTCGTGTCCTTAGCTCTAACAATGTACGAGTAGTTATGTTATGCGTCATTCTTTGGGGGTATATAGACGCAGATGAGTTCAACATGAACTTAAGCATATCTCTATAAGCACAACTCCGTCTCAATTATACTAGTTAACATATATTTTAATTAATATTTATTTCGCCAAAAATACTTAAATAAGTAACCTAATGTCTTTAATATTTAAATTAGATAGAGTTTGTGATCAATGTTCATAAAAGATGACCAAAAAAGTTAGGGTATAAAAACTATTTTGGACGGATAGAGTAATTAATATACCTTCAAATGAGACTACATAAATTGGTTAAAGGTACTTTTAAGTGCATTTTGGGATGCCAAACTTGAAATTGAAGCCATTAAGTTAGTTTAAGTAGCATATAAAAGCAGTGCAAACGTCAACAAGCAAGAAATGCTAATTGGATTTAAAAATAACTAAGTAAATAGCATACATACATGCCTGAATTGCCAAATTATTTTTTCAAAATGGGAATGAAAATATATTCTTATTAGGTTTAAATGGCACTTGAACTCGTTGAAAATATGAAAGCAAGATGGAGATCTTAAAAATAATAATATGGCAATTCAAAGCATATATACATACAAGATAGGAATGATAGTCATTCAAAATATAAGATCTTTTCAATGAATTGAAACACAAAAGACACAAATATCAAAACGAAGGCCTCATTTAACAATATTGCATAATAGATGGCAAATTAAAATGACTAATAAAAAATACCTTAGGTAATATGGTGAATCACTGAATCAATATGTGTTTGATAATGGCAGTACCATGCCACCATATGGGTTCCCTCTTTTCTTTCTTTTCTTTCTCATGGAGAACTACAAGATTAATATAAGTAGTGGCAAAACAAGATTATTATTATTATTATTATTTCTTGAATAAATACAATATTGAACTCTAGAGAAAGAAATTTTTATGAGTTTTGTTGAGAAGGCTACTTTGTATTTATATTGTTACACGGGAAGAAAAACCAATCCCCGCTTCAAGGGGAAGTTAATCCATGAACTAATTATGTAAGTAAATATGCTTGACGAAGGAAATAAATCATGGTGTATTTGACGAAGGAAATATGTATTATTATATTTCATTATCTTATAATCTAAAAGAAAATTAACAGATGTATGGATCAAGTCAATGGATGTAGGGCCTACTCTTTTCAACTTATAAAGACTAGACTTAACTTCACTTAACTTAACTTTTTGTTTAATTATTTTGACACTTTTTTCCTTATTAAAACCCTGTCAATATTGGTATTTTATAAAACTCTCCCTATCTGCTATTCATGCTTGTGCTTTGGGTTATCTGAACCCTTTAGTGAGACCTTTACAATGATATAAAAAGATTTACAAATTAATATTGATGTCACAACTTCTTACTATCGAAAGAAATGAGTTGAAATGAACTAAACAGAAGTGAATTTTTTAGAAGTTGTAGAACCACCATCCACACATTAATCAATTTATTCAAATTTTAATACATATATGTGATTTTGACATCCTTAATTGGAATCATAAAAACGTTTGCATTCTACCACCTGAGCACGGTTTCTTGGCATATACGTGAGGTTTGTTTAGTTTGTAATAATTATTCATCTTTTTTTTTTGTTGGTTTTATTTCTTGTATGACAAAAAAGAATGTCGAAAATATAATGACACATAACAAAGTAATCTTTAGCTTCATATATAAACAGGTAATTCTCCCTAAAACCCAACATTTCTCTTAACAATAGGTCAAAGTGTTTGTAACACTTTTTTCCAAGTATATGCCTTAGATTTTTCACTCAATTAGTTCACTTAATCTCTCTCCCTTTTTTCCTCTATCATAAGTCGATTTACTATCTCCATGTTCAACCATTAACCCTAACTGCCCTTGACCTGGCCGTCAAAACACCGCAAACTGACCCATAAGACAACTCCACCAAACCCTAAAATCCGACCATGCAAGGTTGTTGAACACCCTATCACCATCTATGTTGTTCTTCCACTTTCCCTTCTTATTTTTATGTTCTTCCCTTAATCAATGATGCGGAAGTGGTTTTTTTATGGGAGAAATGATGACGACAATGACATCGGTGTAGCCGTGCAAGGAAAGGTTGTTGGTGACAATCATTTCTTTGCCGCAATCACACTTGTCGTTGTTTCCCCGCCACCTTGACCACCATCATTGCCTTATACTTACTCAGTAAACCCATAAAACTACAACATAAAAAAAAAAGAAGAAAAAGTATGCCTTGTCATGATTTTTTGGCGGAAATTAAAATCTGAAAGCTAAGTTGTTTTTTTTTTATTTTCATTGTCTCCTAGTTATAAATTGATATACTAAGCAGCGTTCATATCCAGTTAATTGACTTGTCAGAGTTTAAGGTACGTTGTATCTACAATGGGGGAAGAGGACAAGAAATGGGAATATATAGGAGAAAGAACATGAGTAATGTCAGGAAATTAGAACAAAAGAAAGAAAAAAAGTAATGATGATCTAATCGAGAAGAAAGTGTTTAGCTATTTTTTAGGGGAAGAAAGTGTTTAGCTCGCAGTGAAGAGATATCCCTATAGTGGTATTAAAACCCACTTCGCATTGTATTACTTTTATTTAATAAAAACTTATTACTTTCACAAGCGACCGGAATCAAAGTTTTTTCTTGAAGGAAAAAGAGAGTTTTCATTAAATTATAACCATACGGCATCTACAATCAAAATTGATATCAAAAAGATATGAAATCAATAGAGAAGAATACATTCAATAACAAAAACTAACTGGTAGCATCCCTCTCTTCTTGGGCGACTTCCTTTTCATCGCTGTCTTCACTTGAGCAACTTTTGTGCGGAAGAGCCTTATATAGCATTGAAGAATGTTTGATTCTAATATTGATCTTTCAATCTTGATAGATACAACTCTTTGTAAATGCATATGATCATTGAACTCTATAAGAACAATTACTCTCATAACTAAATAGACTACTCTTACTATCGAAGAGACTGGTTTTATCAGTACTAGAACTGAAACTAACCTAAAAAATACTATGAACTTAAACTTTTGAGGGCTTACCATTAGTGTATAGAGCACTAATGGCAGCCCCTAATGGAGGCTAGGTTTTTTTTTTTGGAGGAGAGGGAGAAGGGAGAGACTGCGTATACATTTTATGGACGACTACCGGAATCAAAGTTAAGAGTAACCAAGGGGTGCTAATGAGTTGTTTGGACCTCACGAGCTATTCGAATTTTCTTTTTAATTTCACTTTCATTTTCAATTTAATGCATAGCATGCCTTTTAATCATTTTTTACTTTTCACTATATAGTCTCTACTTAGAATAAATATATATTATACTACTCCAAATTACTCCATGATCGGCGTGTGTGGTGAAATACAATGTTAAGTATGAAGAAAAACATATTGTTAAAGGCTTTTAAAGAAATACACTGAGCTAAATTAATCAAAATAGAGTCACAAATTCATTTCCAAATTTATATTTAACGGAATTTTAAATATTAGATACAAAATTTTATTAGTTCTTATATTAATCAAGAGTTTGAAATTTTCTTAAGACTAACTCGAGAAAAATTACTAAGCCCAAGTCGAGCTAGGCACAACTCAGACTCATTATGACCATTTTAGTGGCGCATCCAATTCAGAAGCCCACCACTCCTCCACTCCCTGAATAACTTTTTTTTTTATTCTTCAAAGTGTCCAAACACTGTCTCTCTCCTGAACACCCAACCCCACTCACGACACTCTCTCTTCAGACGGACGGCGGAAGACCGACAGCTCACACCTCGTCTCTTCACTTTTCTTTTCTAAAGGTACCAATATTTGTTCAAAAATTATATATCAAGTCAGATATTTGGGTTAATTGATCATGTCATTTTTATTTGTTGCATTTATTTCTGTAAATGCTTTTGTTTTGAAAGGCAATCAAAAAATAAACTCGTGAATATAATATCGTAACTCTGAATTGTTTATTCAATCGGTCCCAAATTAAGGAAGAGTGAGATAAGTCATGAACATCTACCAGTAAATCTTTACTTAAAGTAGCAAACAACCAAGAACGGACAATTTGATCATACCGCAACCAATGGCCGTAGTCAGTATTCGGGACTTGATAACCGGTTGAATCCCGAATAAATTGACTTGGGGCTGGTGATTCCATGTCAATGATTGATTGAAGTTGATGTTGAACTAAGAAGGCAATAAATTGAGTACGCCAAGCCAGAAAATCATCAAGAGATCGTAGTTCAGTGGTAACAAAATTCTTAATATTGATAGACCACAGATTAGAGGGGAAGGGAGGAAGTCCAACAACATTTAAAGAGGAATCATGCCCAAAGCCATACCTTCCCATAGGGTGATGAATTAATTCACTTGCGGGTGTGAACGGAGAAGACCCATGAATATCCGGGCGGTGTAACGGGTTGACAAACGGCTGTGAGGCGAACCCGAATGCTTGGCTGCTTGACCCGTGTTCAAAAGTAGACCCAGGGAGAAAGCGCTCAACCGTTGGTTGGGTGGAAGACGACCCATACCAAGGCGCCCAACCCGTCTGAGAGGAAGAAAGGCTGAACGAGGGGGGCGGCGGCGGTGGGAAACGAAAACCACTAAAGCCTGAGGGAGGAGTAACCATGGACGACGCAACTATGGAATGGCTCTCGGTGACAGGGGTGGTCACAAAAGGGAGCGAGCCGATGGAGGTCGGCGTGGAAACAACCACATCAGAGATAGGGATGTTGGAGACGATAGGATTGTTGGAGACCGGAGCGGTGGTGGGCGGCACAGTAAAGGGAACGGTGGTGGAAGAGGTGTTTGGTGATTGTGTTGTGTTGTCCATGGGAGGTGACACGGGTGATTAGGGCTGGAGTTAATTGATTTGGGGAAAAAAAAATTGTAAGGCTTGCGGCTGTTTTGAAAAACAGTGTTTGTTTGTTTGTTTGTTTTTTTTAATACAGGTAATTGGCTCTTGATACCATGTGAAATTATAGTAGAATGACTCGATGGCCAGCCCTGGCACTCATATATATTTATATATGTATACAGAAACTAGGGTACAAATATACAACGGGCCATAGGGACTTAGTACCGTATCAGCCGAACAAAAATTTGGTCACTTGTAAATGGCTTTATAAGATTAAATGTCATGCTGATGGGTCTGTTGACAGGTATAAAGCTCGGTTGGTGCACGCGGCATTAATCAGCGAGCCGGCCTTGACTACAATGAAACCTTTAGTCCGGTGGTTAAACCAACCACCATTCGTGTTGTTCTCACCCTTGCAGTAACATATAATTGGCCTATCCGACAATTAGATGTTAAGAATGCTTTTCTTCATGGTGTTCTTACGGAAGAAGTCTACATGAAACAAGTTCCGGGGTTTGTTCACCCTGATTTTCCTCGTCATGTTTGTCGTCTCAAAAAGGCCATCTATGGCCTTAAACAAGCACCAAGAGCTTGGTTTCATCGCTTTAGCAGTTTTTTGCTGTGTAATGGTTTTGTTTGTAGTCAGGCAGATCCATCCATGTTTATTCTTCGGTCTGGTCCTCATATCCTTATCCTTCTCTTATATGTTGATGACATTATTTTGACTGGAAACTCAGACGCTCTTGTTCAGTCATATATTTCCTTGTTATCTCGCCAATTTGCTATGAAAGATCTGGGAGATCTTCACTACTTTCTCGGAGTCCAAGTGACTCGTTCTAGCAATGGCCTATTCTTGTCTCAACAGAGGTATGTCATCGAACTCCTTCAGCGTTTTCACCTTCATACGGCCAAACCTGTTCGCACTCCTCTCCCTTCTCGTACATCTTTGACCCTTACTGATGGAGAGTTACTTGCGGATCCTACCGAGTATCGAAGTATGGTAGGTGCTCTACAATACCTTAATATGACTCGACCTGACATTGCCTATGCAGTTCATGTGGTTTCTCAATTTATGCATGCCCCCCGTACTGCTCATCTTCTTGTTGTCAAGCGTATTTACAGGTACTTACTAGGTACGATCTCTGATGGCATACTTATACGACCAGCTAGTGATCTGTCTGTTGTTGTGGCTTACTCCGTTGCTGATTGGGCTGGGTGTAAGGACACCAGTAGGTCCACTACTGGCTATTGTGTATTCCTCGGCCCTAATCTTATTTCCTGGCGCTCCAAGAAACAACCTACCGTGTCAAAATCTTCTACTGAAGCCGAGTATCGTGCGGTTGCTTACACTGTCACTCCTTGTTGAGCTTGGCCTTTATTTACGAACTCCAGTTAAATTGTATTGTGATAATGTTAGTGCGACTTATATGACGGCTAATCCTGTGATGCATGATCGTAGCAAACACATTATGGTTGATTATCATTTTGTGAGAGAGCGTGTTGCTCATGGTGATTTGGTTGTACGGTATATTCCTACTAGGCTTCAGCTAGCGGATATTTTTACAAAGGGTCTATCCACCCAACAATTTAATTTTCTTAAGTCCAATCTGTGCATTCGTTCGAGTGCACATCTTGAGGGGGTGTAATAGGCCCTATGGCCCGTTGTATATTTGTACCCTAGTTTCTGTATACATATATAAATATATATGAGTGCCAGGGCTGGCCATCGAGTCATTCTACTATAATTTCACAGAAATGTTTTTTTTTTGATTTAGATTGTCTTTTGCTTGCCCATTGAATATTGATGCCCTCCCAAAAAATTAAAGGAGAAAGGAAATGTGTTAACGGAAACTTATTTAGTATATTTTTTTTTGGGTGTAGAATATGGCATCCCTGAGAAACTTGAAGATAAAGACGAGCACATGCAAGCGTCTAGTAAATGAGCTACGTTACTATGAGAAAGAGGTTGAAACAGAAGCAGCTAAAACTGCTGGTATGCAGGACAAAGGGGCTGATCCTTATGACCTTAAGCAGCAGGTATATGTATAGCTATCTATATATTTCTTTGTTTGTTTGCTTGTGTTCGTAATGACTTAATGAGTTTTTTTTATTTATTTAATTGAATGTAAGAAGAACCACCCATGGGTATCCCATCTCGGGCTTGACCATAGATTAATTGGCGTAAGCATTTAGGGAGGAGGAGGAGGGTGGGGGGGGGGGGGGGGGGGGGGGGGGGGGGG
>ONZK01004137.1:47384-86710 GCA_900322385.1 Pharnaceum exiguum
TACACATGCTAGTAGTGACTAGTGAGTGTATTTGATAGTAGGAGATGGAAGTCTTTTACCGAGTATGCTATTGTTTGATGCCTATTTTGAGACTAGTGTTTTGTCAACTATTGGGGGGGGGTTGAGTTTTTGAGCGCGAGATTTACATCAATCTTGTGCCGTTTGTCACGATTTTATAGAAGAATGTAAGATTTGAATTACATCAAATGTTTCATTATATGAATCCTCTTTTCCTGGTGAAGACATTTTTCTTGTTTAGACTATGGAGTAGTCATGTCTTGTTTTAAGGCTATGCAGTTGACTGTAAGTTTGGAGTAATGAACATGTTGGGTGGTGTGTATCATTCTCCTTCTTTCCTTCTCTATGTGGTTTCCTTACTCACTAGTGGATTGAGTTGTTTTTACTTTTGAGCTTTAGTGTACATAGAAACTCAGCGTTTTGTGTTTAATTTATCTGGCATGCTGTTACTCTTGGAACGGTTATCTCCGTTGTAAAACCATTGAAATGGATGTTGATTGCGAATAAAATTGTTGTCTTCAGTTGTTGCATGACATGTTAACACAGCTTAGGGAGAGGCTTTTTTTTTTTTTTAAATTGCAGACTATCTTTGTTCTTCGGTGAGATTTTGATTGCAGAATTACTTTGGATAGGCTTTGTAGTGTGGTTGAATGTGACATAGTCAAAAGAAATTTGGAGGAAGAATAGATTATGTTTTAAACTTATAGTAATGGGAGTTAAAGTATCCCTGTAAAGAATGGAAATGTGGTTATTGCACACGTATTCATCTCGGCCTTTTGTAGTAACAACACGTATCATAAGTGGAGTATAGTCGAAATGATGGCCTAGTCTGGTACTCTAGCGTTCGACTTCTCCTCATAATCTCTAAACCCGTTTTCCCAACTCTCCCTCAGCCCCCTCTTCTGTTTCTGTTTCTTTTTTTTTCTCTTTTTTTTCTGTGTTTTTTCAAAGAAATCATTTCTGGGTTTGAAACTTCAAACTTTGTATGTTATAAGTGCTGGTAAAGCAGCGCCTGAGGCAAAATATGAAGGGGTGCTTCCCGAGACCAGCCACATTAAAACTGTCGATCAGCTGACTGGGTTGGTTTATTATTTTCCAAAACCCTACCCTTGTCTTGATCTGACGTATTTCTTTAAACCCAATAGTATGTTTCTTAGCCTCTTAACTGTTTTCAACCCAAATTAAAACAGTTTTCTGGCGATGTAGTGTGGGGATTTTATTGTATAATAACTTTCGCTACACGTCCCATAACCAGCTACACTTAAATTGCATGCCCAGCCATTTTTTGCCCAATTTTTCCCTGATGTTGCGTTTTTAATATTCTGACTGTCTTGGTTGGGATATTAGTATTTGTTTGATGTACTTCTGAACATTGATTTTGTGCGAAGGTTTATGAAAGGAGCCAGACATAGTCAGGTATCAGAATTGAACAAAAAAATTTTGATGGCCCAAATTGCAGACTATCTTTGTTCTTTGGAAAGTTTTTTGATTGCAGAATTACTTTTGATAGGCTTGTACTGTGGTAGAATTTGACATGGTCAGAAGAACTTAGGAGGAAAATTTGTTTATGTTTTAGACTTATAGTCATGGGAGTTAAAGTATCCCTGTAAAGAGTGGGAAATGGGGTCATTGCACATGCATTCATCTTTGTCTTTGATAGAAATAACATGTATCATACGTGGAGCGTAGTAGAACTGATGGCCTAGGCCATTAGTCTGGTACTCTAAGTTTAGTGTTCTTTGGGAATCAAGAAATACTCAAGTACCACATTGTTTAGAGCCAGAGGCTGTCAAAAATATGATGTATGATATACCAACGAGCATGCTATGCTGCTGTGTGCACTATCAGTTTAACTCCTTTGGTAATTGTATGTCAGTGAATGTGCTTTGGGTATTCATTAATCAGTAGCATGTTTAGTCCTGTTCTACGGGGAATGACCGAATGAAGAGTTAGTGTTTGGTGCAGCCTACTGCTCTGTTTCATTTTATGTGCTCAAACATGCAATTGACATGAACAATAGATAATATCATAATAATACTCTCAAGAATCAAGATCCTTTTGTACTGTAAATCCTCCTAAAGCTAAGAGTTTTTTTTCTTTTCTTTCAGGAGAATGTGCTTGCTGAATCCAGGATGATGGTACCTGATTGCCGTAAGCGCCTGGAGTCTGCATTGGCTGATCTAAAGGGAACTTTGGTACAGTCTAATGTCTTTCATACTTATGCTTACACAGGTCTTATGTTTGATATGTAGATATAAGATTTGTGGCATCAAATGTTGTCTCCCCCCCTCCTCCTCTCTCCTCTGCCCCAATGTGAGTGAGACCCTTGCCTTAGGTGCATAAACTTTAGGGTGTAATGGACGATGAACTTGCATGCGGCATTTGTTGCTTGATGAGGTTATGTGATTGGCTGTTTGACTGGACGATATGGATAAACTTGACCGCATAAATGTCCAAAAGGGCCTTTAGTCCATGCATTATATGTTCATGTTTTCTAAATGGTGTTATGTACTAGTATTCTACGTATCTAGCTATTATCTTTTCCAATTTACTCTCTTGCTTTTGTGCGTGCATGCGTTTGTTTGTTTGTTTTCAGTTAACTTCTTTGAAAATGTCAATCTGGCATAGTCGACGCCCCTTGAAATTAGAGGATGTTGGATCACTTGATCTCTATGTTTATTTCAACTGAAAAAGCTATGTTTGCTGACGTGACTTTTCTGCACTAGACGGAGCTGGAGGAGTCAAATGAGAAAGGGGTAGAAATTGGTGAAGCTCAAAGTATGATTGCGGACGTAGAGAAAGTGTTTCAAACTGCAGATGCTTAGTCTAATTAGAATAATGATAAAGTCATTCAAACTGTATGAGAGTCGCTTGTTTAGGCTTTGTGAGAAACTGTAAGTTGTTGCAGCTATAGACATGAGTTAATGTTAAGACGGAACTTCAAAAATACCTATATGACAGGAAATTCGCACATCAGAGCTTTGTGTTTTTCTTTTTTTTTTTTGAGATCAGAGCTTTGTGTTTTTCATTCGGTAATAAAGCCGAGTGATTCAAATTTTCTGTTAGTTAGGATTTATGCTGTAGAATATTTCCTGGAACCCAAGGATGCCAAAAATTCAATATTTACCTTGAGAGATCGTAGGAATGACAATGAAGTAGCTCATGAGATAATCAAGCAGAAATCATACTATTTCGAGGATGGTGTGGATTGAGGAAAAGCCAGTGTAGTTCACTGAGCTGGCTCATAAGGCTTTGTTGATTGTGTTGCAAAATATTTGACTCCCTGCAGGGTCAGCTATACACAGCAAATAAATCAATTACATTTTGCCCAAGAAAGTGCTCCCATCACCGTTCTGAACAAACAAACTTTGAGTCGTTTCTGATTGTAGTATCAAAACAAGTTTGCAGTACCCTTTGCAAAACTGAGTCCGAGAGGCATTCCCACTCCAGATTTACAACAATTGCATTCGGTCGAGTAACATGCAATGGAAGTATGGAAGCAACTTAACAAATTCAGGAATTTCATTGTCCCATCATCCATCATCTACGAAAAGAATATGATATATAACTGAAACAGAGCTTGCTTATGCACAATTTAGTCCATTCATAATGATCACAAGGATTTGAATTGTCATCTCATTACTTGGACCTCTTAACGCTGCTTTTCTACCTGACCTGAAAGAATGCAATCAAGCCACAGCATCGCTGTGTTTTGGTATATATCACTGAAACAAAAGGGTCAATTTTGATAACTTCAGTACTCTATCTTCCCAGACTCTTAAATCTCCTCGAAGAAATCTTCACGAGCATTGTTAGTTACTGTAGCACTTAGCACAATGCAAAAGACAAACTAATCAGGAAAGGCAAGAATCAAGGGACACAAAGGCACCTCCCCCAAAAAGCCCGGTCTTAGAGTAGGACAAGCGTTCTTATCATGATGAAAACATGTCCACTTAAAAGATGTATCTAAATGATGCTTCTTCTTCTTTTGATTGCTCGCTCGATTTATCGAAGCTTTGCTCCAACTACATCCGGACCTGACTCGGGACACACAGTTGTCTGTGGTAAATGAGTCTCCCAATTCAATGAGGGTCCTACATACGTTGAGGCTCGAACTTGAAACCTCGCTTAAACGGTATAAAGCTATTTACCACTACAACCAACCACACATTGATAAATGATGCTTCTTTAAAAATATTCATACGGCATACAAGTACCTTCTTGAAAATCTAAAATAATGTGCACCCATGAGGCTATGACACAACAAACTACTCGAGTTAAAAAAATTGTTTTGGCCAATACCAAACTGAGATATATACTTAACCATAGACCATAGTCATACAAAAATCTACCGATTATATCTATGTTGCAGGACACTATTATGTGATTAATTTCATATAGTTGCTTTCTTTTTTCTTTTCCTAATCTACTATACGTGAACTACTGCATGTATAATTATCCAGCTCATAAGGCCATATATACATGACTATTCTTTGGTTAGCTAGTGATGGACTGATGGTATTATGGTAAGTAAGACAAGTGATCGCTACAGCAAGCTTATTTGCGCACGTTTAAATAACCGATATAAAAAAATGCAGTAAAGTTTTGATGCTTGAGTGAGGGGAAGGGTCATTTTTGAGTGAATGTGTGGATTGAATGGAGGAGATGAAACCCCTGGAAATGAGAAGGAAAAGCCAAAAATTAAACAGCAGCTTATATCAGTAAAGGAGAACAGCAGCTGCAGCTTTTAGGTATAGCATAGTTGAATTCTTGAATGCAAATTGGTTGCAACCAATAATGCATTATTAGCAATAGTACGTGCTTCTGTGGTTTGGTTATAAAAAGGGGAACCATCCTTCTATTTCTTCATAACAATCAACAAAACTAAAGACGACGCAATAATAATAACTAAAACATTACGATGGCGATGATGAAAAATTGGTTGCTTTTTCTTGTGCTAACTGTAATTTCTAGTATCTTATTTACTTCTTGCAGGGCTTCCTCTTCCAGCGGAGGAATTGATATTAGTGAAGATGAAGTCTCGGTAGCTGCTGGCGGACTACTCTCAATCTACAATGTGCTGCTCCAAGGGCTAGGCGGCTCAAAGCCGCCCCATAAGTCTGACACTGCACTTGCTGGTTGCTACGGTGACCGCCCGTGCAAATCGGATGACGATTGTTGCCCGGGCTATAGCTTATGTGGCCCAGGTATTTCCAAGAGTTTGCGGATGGTGCCCAAGAGGTGGAGACCAATGTGGTTTGGTGCACAGGTGTTGCACCGGCTTCATTTGCACCGGACAAGCTTTTGGTACTTGTGTTCCCCGTTCAAGCTAAGACGAGATCGATAAATCATCCTCTAAGAATAAATGATATGCATGGGTGGTGGCAATTTTAGTGGTGCGTGGGAACGACGTTATATAGTAAACGTATTACCCACTACAACATCATTACCACTATATGCCTATATGGAGTGGTTTATTGTCATGTACTCATATATGTCCAATGATTACGTTTTAAGATTTATGAATGTATGTCATCTTAATTAATCGTTCCTAAATAACTATTTGAATGTGTTACATTGTGTCATTTCCTTCTAGTCTCAACATGCTATGAAATATTACTCTTTTCTTCCCAATTTCATTTGTCACTTAGCTTGAGCCATGTTTGGAACCAAATAGCTTAACTTAACCCTTCACCAATTCACACAAGGAACGAGTGACAACGTATTCATATATCTTGCCATCTTGGCCTTTAATAGAAACACGTCAACACGTACGTGTCATAAGTGGAGTGTAGTAGAAGTGTAGAACTGATGGCTTAGGCCATTGGTCGGGTACTATCTATAGCGTTCTAGACTTCTAGTGTTCTTCGATCGGGAATCTCGAAATAATTGAGCACCACTCTAATGTTTAGAGGCTTTCAGAATATGATGTACTCCGTATGAAATACCAACGAGCATGCTTTACTGCTATGTGCACTATAGCGTTCTAGACTTCCATCATTTACGAAAAGAATATGATATATTTTAACAGGGACGGGGCTAGCATATGTATGTCACAATTTAGTCCATCTCATAATGATCACAAGCATCGCTGTGTTTTGGTAACACTAAAACAAGTGTCAAGTTTGATAACTTCAGTACGCTCTCCCTAATTCTCATACTCTTCAATCTCCTCGAAGAAATCTTCACGAGCATTTTTAGTTAGCACAAGGCAAACTAACCAGAAAAGGCAAGAATCAAGAGACACAAAGGCACCTCCTCCAATGAGCCCAGTCTTAGAGTAGGACAAGCATAGTTCTTATCATGATGAAAACATGTCCACTTAAACGATGTATCTAAATGTTCTTCTTCTTCCTTTTTGTCAATACCTAAATGATGCTTCTGTAGAAACATAAATACAGCATACAAGTACCTTCATGAAAATCTAAAATAATGTGCACCCATGACTCAACAGACTGATCGTATACTAAACCATAGTCATACAAAAATCTACCGATTATATATATCTATCAATCTATGTTACATACGTTGCGCGCAATTGTTAGCCAAGAAAAAATTGAGTTCACAGCTCACAGTGGATTTTCATGAGCAAACAGGTTATAATAAGAAAGTAATCTGTTATTTGTCAGAAACACATAACATTGCGCGCAATTGTTAGCCAAGAAATAATACCCAGATTATACGAATGTCACCTTAGCTTCAAGATTAAGAATCGATCATCTCCTGCTGATTGTTTCTGAGCAGGGAATTATATATGCTGATAGTTAGATGGGGCTTGGGCGCGGCAAACCATGTGAATAAGTATAATAACACGAAGACGTAAATAAGTAAGTGTTCATCAACAACAACCGAGCGGAATCCCCATTCAATGGAAGTACTCGGTGGTTAGGATGTACGCAACCTTTTCTTTGTTTATGAAAAATAGGGAGGTTAGTTCCGAGATTAACCTTAAATGCATTGTTGCGTTGAAGTACGGAAGGTTTTATACTCATAATCACCTAAAGTTAAAATATGGAGATAATTCTTCCAACTTCATCGGAAAGGACACGTACATCAAAGTGTTCCAAAGCCATAATTCCATTCAATACAAAAACTCTTATCAATTGGAATAGCTAAAAATAAAAGGGGACCAAATTATATGATATGATCATCAGATCGACCTGTACTGGACTCCTTCACATATATTGCTTCCCAAAAATTTAGCTGAGTGCTACATAATTTCACATAGTTGCTTTGTTTTTCTGTTCCTTATCTACTGTACGTGAACTACTGTATAATATCCAGCCCATACATGACTATTCTTTGGTTAATGATGGTAAGTAAGACTAGTGACTATAGCAAGCTTTTTTTTGATTGCCCGTTCGGTTCACCAAAGCTTCACTTCAACTACATCCGGACCCAACCCGGGTCGCACAACTGGTTGTGGTGGTTGAGTTTCCCAATGAGGGTATTGAAAACGTTGAGGCTCGAACTTGACACCTCGCTTAATCGATATGGAGCTGCTTATTGCTCCAAACAACCCCACATTGGTAAATGTGTAGCTTATTAGCACATGTTTAAATAACCGATATACAATACTATGCATAGTAGAGTAAGTATTGATGCTATGAAAATAATGGAGCAGATCGAGAGTGAGGGGAGGGGAGGGGTCATCATTGAGTGAATTTGTGGAGTGGAGGAAAACAACGAAGGATAGTGTTGCATGGAGGAGAGGAAAACCGTGGAAATGAGGAAGGAAAAGCCAATAATTTAATTGACTGTAGATGATAATCAGTAAAGGAGAACGTAATTAAAGCAGCTGGAGCTTCAATTCTAGGTAAGGCATAAGTGAATTCTTGAATGTAAATCGGATGCAACTATGCAAGCAATAATGCATAAGCAATAGTGCTTCTGTGGTTTGGTTATAAAAAAGGGAAACCATCATTCTATTTCTTCATAACAATCCACAAAACAAATACACAAAGACGTAATATTGTAATAATTAAAACAGTACATTACGATGGTGATGATGAAAAACTGGCTGCTTTTTCTTGTGCTTACTGTAATTGCTATATTATTTACTTCTTGCAGGGCTTCCTCCTCCAGTGGTGAAATTACTAGTATTAGTGAAAATGAATTCTCGGTTGCAGGTGGGCTACTCCCAATCTACAATGTTCTGCTCCAAGGGGTGCAATCTGAGTCCCATGAGTCTGCACTTGCTGGTTGCTACGGTGACCGCCCGTGCAAATCGGATGACGATTGTTGTCCAGGCGAAAGCTTATGTGGCCCAGGTATTTTCAACAGAGTTTGCGGATGGTGCCCAAGAAAGGGAGACCCATGTGGTATGATGCACAAGTGTTGCAACAGCTTAGGCTTAAGGTGCACCGATGACTTTTATGGTACTTGTGTTTAGTGCCTCATAAAGACGAGATTAATCGTCCTGTGATGATGTACTTCATCTTAGTATCTATATATTAAGAATAAATGATACTATCATTACTCTGTAGTCTGTATGAGTGGTGATGGTAATAGCAGTGGTGCGTGGGTACGTTTTAAACTATACTGTAGTGTGTATAGTAAACGTACACACTACAACATATGGAGTGGTTTGTTGTCATGTACTCATGTATGTCCTATGATTATGTTGTAAAATATATGAATGTATGTCATCTTAATCATTCCTAAATAACTATATAAATGTATTACGAGGTGTCAATTCATTCTAGTCTCAAGACTGTCAACATGCCATGAAGCATTACTCATTTTGTGCCAATTTCATTTGTCACAACGGCCATGTTTGTGTAGACAATCTCATATATGCTCTTTTGGCATATTTTGTTTCATTTTTCTCCTTCTCACATCAATTAGTATAGGCTACTACTAGGCCCTTACAATTATATTATATCGATGAAAAGTGCCAACACATTCTTTCGTTGGAATCACTTTGGCCATCTCCCGAGCCCTACATACAACCTTTCATTCTCTCGTTGGAATCGCTTTGGGCCTCTCCGAGCCATACTTAGAGCATCACCAATGGTTGAACCTAAAAAGAGGTTTATAGTTGGGCCCCACTTTTATACACACTATTTATCAAACCTTAAATCCATAAACCTCAACTCCACTACAAATAAACCTCAAAATCAGTTTTAGGGTGGCCCTCCTTTGCATTGTTTTAATTTGTATTAGTTTGATTTGATAAACCTTCCCACTATGACATTCAAACCTCAAACCTCTCTTTTTGTCGGTATAAACCCAACAAAAATCTACCATTGGTGATGCTCTTACCTTTCATTTAGTATCCATGTGACCTCGGAAACGGGTACCTATACTGGACACTTCAATTGAGACTAAGAAATTTCTGAAAATGGACCCTCTGAAATGAGTTATAGATATTGGACATTCTACACCAAATACTACTTCCTACTTGAATCGGGCACTTGGATAGTATTGTATTACACGTGTAGGATACGTCTAGCCCAGCACTTGTAAATTGGTGCTGGATCTATTCAAGTTTATTGTTCTATACAGAGTATCTAACCACTGGATCATTCGGTATCAGATTTATTTGTCAGGCCTTCTACTGAATGAGGAATTGAGAATGAGTGATTTAGTACATGTTGGCAACGGTTTCTATATTCACCCAACGGCTGTTGTCTCCTTTGCGAACAAACATCCTTCGTTTCTGATTGTAAACTGGGAATTCTGATTAACAAGTTAAATCTACAAAAGTGAGTCCGAGAGGCATTCTCACTCCAGATTTACAAGTTACAACTCCACCTTTTGGTCGAGTATATCATGCAAGGGAAGTAGGGAACCTTGATTCCATTGCATAGAATCAAAACCTATTTGCAGTACCCCCTTCAAAAAACAGTCATTCACATTCAGGTACAGTACGTTTTTTTGGCTTTCAGTGGTAAGGCCATTGGTGCTTCAGAAAAAAAACAAGAGTAAAACCATTGGCAGTATAAAATATTGGTTATTGGAAAGTTTGTCGCTTCACCGTTCACAGTAATTTCATACTAAGCAAGCAACTTAACAAATTCAAGGATTTCATTGTCCCATCATCCATCATCTACGAAAAGAATATGATATATAACTGAAACAGAGCTAGCTTATGCACAATTTAGCCCATCTCATAATGTTCACAAGGATTTGAATTGTTGTTTCATTAGTTGGGACTTCCTAACGCTGCTTTTCCGCCTGAAAGAATGCAAGTAGTGCAATCAAGCTACAGGATCGCTGTGTTTTGGTACCACTGCAACAAGAGGGTCAATTTTGATAACTTCAGTACGCTCTCCTTTCCCAGACTCTTCAACCTCCTCAAAGAAGTCTTCACGAGCATTGCTAGTTAGCATAAGGCAGACTAACCAGAAAAGGCAAGCATCGAGGGACACAAAGGCACCTCCCCCAATCAGCCCAGTCTTAGCAGTAGGGCAAGCATAACTCATATCACGATGAACTGTACGGCTCAAATGTAGCTGCTCGGTGATTGTTGGCCACAACAGCAATGCCGCTGCAACCCCCGCAGTTAACCTATGAAAACATGGTCACTTAAAGTTTATCTAAATGATTCTTCTGTAAATATACATACAGCATACAAGTAGCTTTAAGAAAAGCAGGAATTCTGCACACACAGCAGACTATCTAAAACCATCTTACTGAAAAATGGACACCAAATATCTGGTAAAAAGAAATTTGTTTCTGATGGACAGCATACCCAATATGTTTCTCCACTACAACTTTTCGGATGTGTGTAGCCTCATTAAGTACAAGTCTCTAACTCTCTATTATGTCGAAAAAGGATAAGCTTAGGTATATAACAAGCCTAATTGTACTACGACTTCAAATTAGGTGGTCAGTACAGCCTCTTGAAATAACAAGTATTTCTTTCATATTTCCGAAAAGGATCAGTTTTCCCAAACTCAGGCAAAAGATTGTTATGCAACTTCAATATAAATTTCCAATTTTACTATCGCAATCATATCAGTTTCAGCCAGAATACCAGATGCAAAGGTGTAGCTTTTTCATCACGTTCATATTAGGAAACGAATTAATATCCCAAATACACATAGGAATAATAAGGGAGTAGTTATCAGGGCAGATGTATGTACTTCTGAATTTCCCATAACAAAATTAATAACTTAGTGCATTTTCCAATATAATCTGAAGTCTGAACCAGCTTGAAACTAGATGTAGTATTTTGTTTTGGCCTTTAGTAATTTAGTTTTTGATTTTGATTTGACCTACTAGACCTCAAGCCTGGCTCCACCACTGAGAATGTACTTTGGAGCTAAAACAAGTAATAAAGGTGACATAGATGCCAGATGGACAAAAGAATGCTCACCAAGCAATGTTGAAAAAGAAAACCATTGTTTTGCTGCGGAATAGAGCAGAATGTGGTATAGCTTTCCTGTTGTATGGGTATGACAAGGATATGTACCCCAGAATTGTAGATACTATCAGTGCAGCCACAGATATGTATCCTAATACCACAGTCGGATCAGAGGGATACTTGCATATAAGTACATCCTTCCCAGGAATAGGCGTTCCAGCTGCAGGCTACATAACAAGAGGACATAAAGGTTACGCAACAGAGCATGGTAATCGTATCCAGAATAATCAGAAAAACAGGCACTCAAATAAAAAATGCAAGAAAAAAGGAGTGCAAGATCTTCATTCTACACCAACCATGTACAGGGCCAACATAGAAACAATCAGTCAGTAAACCAAGTCATCAATTTTGACAAATTAGCAATAAGAAGGCTACAGATTAATACACCATGCTTCATAGCAGAAAGAAGAAACAAAGAAGCTTCTAGGTTTTTCCATTTTCAACAAGTATAACAACAGTACGGGACATACATGTTCATTACATAAAACCCATTCTGCATACTGAGTCCACATAGTGTAAAGACACCGACTTTTAAATTTGAGAATAAATTACATTCTCGGGCAGCTATGTGATTATATA
The DNA here is from genome assembly GCA_900322385.1 of Pharnaceum exiguum. Lineage (NCBI taxonomy): Eukaryota > Viridiplantae > Streptophyta > Magnoliopsida > Caryophyllales > Molluginaceae > Pharnaceum > Pharnaceum exiguum. The sequence goes on from ONZK01004137.1 coordinate 59,353, forward strand.
AGATTAAACGGCAAGGGAAACAGCCAGGAATCTAGCTGGTTCTAATCAAATAGGATTGATGGCTAACTTTTTATCTCCTTCCACTAACTACCAACATAAGTTCTCGGTCGGTCAGTCACATTCCACCTGCCCCCTCAGAGATATTACGAACTCATGTATATAACATATGCATCTACATTCTAATGACTGTTGACATTACACTAAATCAGAAACCAGACACAACCGCGAGCGAGCAACCAATCACCACGTGGACATATGACTTAACCATAGGGGCGATTCAACAAAAACGAGCTCAATTAGCATACAAGTCCAAGCAAAACCTTGCATTAGAAAGACAAAAAAAGAAGCTGTCAAATTCATTTACCTTCTTATTTTCGGCAATCACTCCACAAATGAAGGATATCACTCCAAAGAACGAAGTGAGCAGAGCCATTTGTGTCATACTTGGCTTCATCTTTGCAACCAACACTGCACATAAACAGAACCAACAAAAAAAAGTAAATAAGAACCTTTTCCAAAAAAAATGTGATTTCCATTTTGTACACCCATCTCTAATTCCCCAGCACCAGAAAAAATAAAATAAAATAAAAACATTGGTGTCTTTTTAAAAATGCGTTTGTTTTTTTAGTAAAATCCATTGAAACGGTAAAAACTTGAGTGAACCCATTTCATATTCATATATGATACGGGTCATGACGGAAAAGGATAGATTAATGACTCATCGATGGTCATTAATCATTAGTACCACAAGTGCTCATTAGTCATTAGTGAGCCCGTATCCTATATGAAACGGCTTCACTCAAATTTGTCCGTTTAAATGGTGCCACCTATGCCGGTCAGAATCAAGCAAAGGCCTCAAGTCTCCATTTACACACCTTTTTTCACACAAAAAAACAAGATGTACAATTCAATCAAGTGGGTCATCAATCAAACAGCAGATTGATGAATACATACCCCTATCCTATCTATATCTCCAAAATACAGCTATTCAAAATAATAATAAACAGGAAAAAACAATGTCAAATTTCATCAAAACTCAATATTCTCAATTGGGTATTTCGCAATACTAAATTCCCACAATTTGAGATGCAGCAATTGCAGACAATAATAATTGGAAATTCAACTGACAGATTATCAAAAATTCATCAAACGAAAAACAGAGAACAAAACAACATGAAGTCATAAGATAAAGTCAACACACTGATACCCAGTTAGCCAAACATCACCAACACAGGTTAGAGAATTCAATCGTTCGATAAAACAGAGATCTAAAATCAAAGTAATAATAATGAGGTTTCATCATTGAGAATTTTCATGCAATGAAAAAACCCAACTCACCTTTGTTTGTCGCTCTGTCTGTCTCTCTTTCTCTCTCTTTCCTTCACACTCTTGTCGCTGTTGTTTGTTAGACGTAGGAAGGAGATAGAGTTTTGACAAGTGACGTAGCTATTAAATAATGATTGAGTTTTGTTTTGTTTAGTGTTTGTGAAAGTCTAATGAGGATAGGAATCTTTATAAAAAAAAATAAAAATATATACGGAGTAGGAAGGAAATACTTATATCGAGAATTAAAAGTGAGGAGTAAGGCTGTAATTGTAATTGGGATAGGATAGGAATCTTGGATGAATTATTGGGTGGATTCAGAAATTCAGGATATTTTCAACTGAATACGGTTGAGAATTGAATGAATTTGGAAAATGAATCATGGGTTGGTTGAATTTGACCCTTTTTTTACACATTTCGGAGATGATTCTCTGTTGCTGTCACTGCCTGTCATAACGCACTCCTTTCAATCTGTGTTTTTTTGCCTTTACCTTCTTGTTTTGAAATAATTAAAAAGAACCAAATTGAACTAAGAAAAATTTACTTCTTGTTTGAGCTGAACTTAATTGAACCTAGAACTATATATGGTAATACCTCTCCAACGATATTCTTATAATTACGAATGGATATCGTGATCAAACCCTCTTACTCGGATTCTAACAAGGTTAAATGTTAATGTTCATGTTGGAAAGATGGTTTGATTGGGCTAGGTGCGGTTGGCCGGAATGAAGATGGCAAGGTCGTTTTCGCAACGGTGAGGAGAGCCCCCAACTCGATGATCGCCCTTCATAGCAAAAGCAAGAGCTTGCGTCATTTGGCTAGAACATGTCAGTAAAGTATCTTCTAATATTGTGATTAAGTCTGATTGTTTGGATCTTATTTCAAGTCTCAAGGGTTCTTCCCTTAGGTTTGATTACCTTGCATTGGTCATTGAGGACATTCATTACTTGACTACTTGTTGAGTTATTTTGAGTTGGTGTCATGTTAAGAGAGAGGGTAATGAGATTTCTCATCACCTCGCTCGTATTCATCCCTTTGGTAGTGAATAGTGGTGGCTAGGATATCGCCACGATGCCATTACACCTTATGTTAGGAACGATATCTTAGTAACTAATAAGATATTTTTTGCCCCGAATGCCCTTGCGCTGTGATTCCAACGTGGACTTTTGATGGTCCTCTAGTTTTGCTGAGACACTGGCATAAACAGCTTACCAGTGACCAATTCCAGCTCATTATTGAACTGTTTTGGGAGGCCTGGTTCGCCCGGAACCAGCTTCTTCACGAATCAAAGTCTACCCCTGCTGAGATTGTGCGAGAGAGGGCTTTGAAACTGGTTGACGACTTCAACAACTTTGTAGTGTCCCGCTCAGTTCCTGCAACTAACTATCCGAAAGCAAGTCCTCAGGTGTGGATGCCACCTCAATCAGACTTCATCAAAGTTAATGTGGATGCCCACATCGATGACGATGGATATGCTGGCCTGGAAGCTATTGCTCGTGATGTTGCTGGTGCTGTCCAATTTGGTAAGGTTAGAAGAATTCCAGCCCGATGATCCCCTGTGATAATTGAGGCAAAGGCGTGTCTTCTCGGCTTGTAACATGCCCGCGCTATGTACTTACCACGTATCGTGATTGAGTCGGATTGTTTAGGTCTTATTTCATGCTTTACAAACCCTTCCCCTAGGTTCGATGACCTTGTTGTGGTCATTGATGACATTAGCGCTTTGATCCCTTTGTTTGAATCGGTTAAATGGTGTCACATCAGAAGGGAGGGCAACGAGGCTGCTCATCATCTAATTTGTGTCCTACCTTTCGGTACTAAACATTGTTGGCGTGGCTGTATTCCTGCAGTCATCGCACCCTATTTAAGTATTGATGAAATTATCTGAATAAAGAGATATTTTCCCCCCTCAAAAAAATAAGATATTTTTTTCCTTAAAAAAAAGAAAAATAAAGAAGAAGACAAGGTCATACTCCTTGATCAGTATAATAGTGAATACCACAAAAAAAAAAAGATTAATGCTTAAATTTGTTCAAACAAATATCAAATAAATGCAACCATTTTGAAAAACACATCTGTAAAAAACATAAATAAATAAATATCGAATAATGATTTTGGCTAGTTTGGGATTGAGGTGTAAGTGTTTTCAAAGTGCTTTCGGCATCACTTTTTATTTTGTTAGGGTTTCTGGCTAATTTTTCAAAAGTGTTACGGGTAAAAGCACTTTCCAAATGAGACTCCAAAATCACTGTCACGCACCTCACATTTGACACAGTCATATCAGAAAGCACTTTTTTCACAGTGACAACACTTCACAACTATAATACTCTATACGGCTACAACACTTTGGCTACAACACTTTACAGCAATTCCAAACTCAACCTTTGCCTTTTGAGTGTATAAAACTTTTTCAAAGATTTTTAATCCAACATCATTTAGCAACAGGGTGGAGTGTTACGCAACACTTATTTTCCTAAATGGCCCGTGTATTTTTTCATCCCTTTCCTTCTCCCGTTTTTCTATTTTGGATATCCCCATCGTGTTATATTTCCTACTATTCATTCTCTGTTCCCAAACCCATAACATATCCCTCAACACGACCCAAAAAAAATCCGGCAAGTCTTTGGTACATCGGGTACACACATACAGTGAGTGAATTTTAGACTAATAATCAATTAACTGACTAATCACATTTAAAATATGCCAATAATATATGTTGAAAAAGACACCCGGTGTGTGTACACGTGTACACTATGTGTACCGAAGAATTGTAGAAAAAAAATCAGCCTAAGTGCCAAACCAACTTAAGGCTATGTTCTTTTGAAGTTCAGTTCAGTTCGTTTTATTCAGTTAATTTTAGCTTTTCCCGGCTCAGTTCGTATCTTGCGAACGCCATAAGTTTTGATCCCGATATATATTAATAATTTTATTATATCACTGAAAGTTGTTGGAAGTGAGTACTTCAATGCAGCAATGGGTCAATCTCGGAAACAACCTCTCTATTTTCTTAAACAGGGGTATGATTGCGTACATCCCGACCCCGAGCACCCCATCTAATGGGGTACACTCGATTGTTGTTGTTGTTGTTGTTGTAGTATTATATCACTGGAAATTTTTGACCATATAACTTTATAGACGTACAATATTGATAGTGTTTTAATAAGTGTTTGCTGACAAAAAGTTCAGTTTTTTTCCAATTCAGTTCAGTTATGTTCAGTAAACCGCAGCTTGAAAGAGCGGGCCTTTACCCCTTATCCTTCATCACTATTCACGACCTCATCCCAGGTTCCGCCACAAAAGGCCTTAAGCCCACAAGACACTATCAATACAAACCCAACTAACCAAGCGACCAGCCCACATAACTTGTTACTATAACTACAACACTCACTTCTCAGCCGCCTCACTCAACTCAAAACCTCACCATTTCATTTCCACTCCTTGCTCTCCTTCCCCTTTACTTAAACCCTCCTCTCCCCAAAACCCTAATATCCCCAGACTCTACTCCACTCTCTCTCCTCTCAAACACAATTTTTTTCTTTCAAAAAATGCCTCTGGTCGAGAAACAGCAGGTGATACGAGGACAGGAGCAAGTCTCGTTGCTGCGATGTTGGAACTGAAATAACCAATGACATGCCTCATCCCACTTGGTTCGCTCTTTTCCTTCTTATTATTAATTCTCATTTATGTTTTTACCTTTTTTTTAAAAAAATTACCTGTACTTGAAAATCTGATAACCTCAACTCATTTATATTGTTAGTTATTTACATCGACGGCAAATGTACATTTTTCATTTTATCTTTAAATGATTTGATTGGCAAGGGTGACTAATTAGCTATTCACATTGATATAGTATGTGCATAGTCAGTGCGTTCACCTAAATTGATTGTTAAATGGTGGCTATTCGAGTGATCTATGGTATCATTTGATGATGAGCTGCTATTTAACGACATGTTAGTTAGTTATCATTCATCTAAATCGAATATATATTTTGTTCTAGGTTATAGGTGTTATTATTAGTTTGGCCAAGAGTGGAATCACAATGCTTTCGCGAAGACGTCTGGATGAGAAATTAGACGTTTCGGGTTTAATAATATTAGCTTCCTCTTGTCTATTTACTGAAATGAAAAGAGATGGTGCCGAACGACTAATTTGATTTATCGATGTTGTTCATTTGTTCCTCGCTTTAGGCCAAATAAAGCGAGAGTTTATCGAAGCTATATCTAGACATTATCACCTTACAACACGGGCTTAACGGCTCATCGGCTACCCATAAGCCCGAATAACAAACAAACCATAGGCGCATCTCTCTTATATAAACCCCGAGTCATATCTCATTTCCTCGTTTATCTTCTCCTCATAAACCCTTTACCCCTTGCCGTAACTTTTTTCCCTCAGCCCCCTCCTCTATTTCTCTTTTGTATGTGTGTTTTTTCAAAGAAATCATTTCTGGGTATGAAACTCTTTTATGTTATAAATGCTGGTAAAGCGGCGCCTGAAGCAACCTATGAAGGGACGCTTCCTGAGACCAGCAACATTAAAACTGTCGATCAGCTGACTGAGTTGGCTTATTATTTTTCCATAAAGCCTACCCTTGTCTTGTTCTGACATATTTCTTTGAAACCAAATAGTATGTTTCTTTGCCTCTTAAATTTTGTCAACCCAAATTAAAACATTTTGCTGGGGATGTAGTGTAGGGATTTTGTTATGTTTTAACTTTCCCTACACGTCCCAGAATTGCTTCACTAAACCTGCATTCCCATTGTTTGATGTACTTCGATTATTGATTTTTGGTGAAGGTTTATAATAAGCCAGACATAGTCAGGTATCAGTTTTGAACAAATGTGACTGATACAGTTACATGTCTGGTAAATCAATTTTAAATGGGTCTCATCGTTACAAGTGTTGTGCAAATTTTCAAGCGCACATCTGTTCCATTTGGGTCCTACATTTGATTTTCCTAATTAATCAACCATTTGAGGATATTAGTATATGATTGGATGTACTTTCGATTTTCGAATATTGATTTTGTGAAGGTTTATAATATGAGCCAGACTTAGTCAGGTATCAGTGTTGAACAAATGTGACTGATACAGTTACATGTCTGGTAAATCAATTAAACGGGTCTCATCGTTACAGGTGTTGTGTAAATTTTCCAGCGCACATCTGTTCCATTTGGGTCCTACATTTGTTTTTACTAGTTAATGAACCTATTTTTTTTTGTCTAATCTGCAAATTGAGATTTGAGCTTTTATTTTCTTTTGTGTGGACAGTCTACATGACAATACTGACGCAACGATTATCGGTAATCCTTGAACTAAAATATGCAAGTAGAGGAATATATTATAACTTAATACTCGTAGTACGCTACAATTCAATCTTTTCACAATCTTCTTTCATATTTGTTTGTTTCACATGCTTCCTCTATTTCTGGTCAACTATTTTGGACTAGATCAGAACTCCAGATGTTTTGCTTTTTTGAAAATTTGAAAAATCTCTCTTCATCTAGCGTGTAAAAAGAAGTAAGAAAGCATTGTTCATTTGTTCCTTAGGTTTATGCTAAACAAAGCGAAGAGTTTATCAAAGCTTCATTTGTTCTCCCAGCCCTCAATATTACACGGTCTTATCACCACTCATAACCTAAATAACAAACCACAGACGCATCTTTCTTATATAAACCCATCAGTCATATCCCATTTCCTTGTTCATCTTCTCGTCATAATCCCTAAACCCCTCTTCCCAACTCTTCCTTAGCCCCCTCTTCTGTTCTTTTTCTCTTTTATTTCTCTGTTTTTTTAAAAGAAATCATTTTTGGGTTGCAAAATTGGTAAATAATAAGTGCTGGTAAAGCGGCGCCTGATTCAAAATATGAAGGGACGCTTCCTGAGACCAGCCACATTAAAACTGTCGATTAGCTGACTGGGTTGGCTTATTATTTTCCCAAAAGCCTACCCTACCTAGTCTTGATCTGACATATTTCTTTGAAACCCAATAGTATGTTTTTTTGGCTCTTAACTTTTTTCAACCCAAATTAAAACATTTGCTGGTGATGTTTGTATAAGAACTGTCCCTACACGTCCCATAACCATCTATACTAAACTTGCATCCCAACCATTTTTTACCCACATTTTACATGTTGCGTTGTTAATGTTCTTATGTGGCAAAAGTCATTTCCTGGGATCAGTTAATGTGCTTTGGGTATTCGTTAATCAGTAGCTTGTTCAATCCTGTTCTATGTGGAATGAAGACTTAGTGTTTGTTGCAGCCTGCGGCTCTATTTCATTTTGTGTTCTCAAACTTGCAATTGACTTGATCAATAGATAATAATACTCTCAAGGATCAAGATCCTTTTCAAATCCTCCTAAAGCTAAGTTTTTTTTTCCCCTCCTTTCTTTCAGGAGAATGTGCTTGCTGATTGCTGGATGATGGTTCCTGATTGCCGTGAGCTCCTGGACTCTGCATTGGCTGATTTAAAGGGAATTTGGTATGGTCTAACTTCTTGTGTGCAGCTTGCACAGATCTTCTGTTTTTTATGTGGATAATAGATTTGTGGCTGTCTAATGTTGTCTCCCCCTCCCTCCCCAATGTGAGTGAGGCCCTTGTTTTAGGTGCATGAACTGTAGGGTGTAACGGAAAATGAACTTGCATTCTGCATTTGTTACTTGATGGGATTGGCTGTTTGACTGGACGATGTTGAGGCCCTTGCTTTAGGTGCATGAACTCTAGGGTTTAATAGAAGATGAACTTGCATTCTGCATTTGTTGCTTGATGAGTTGATGTGATTTGCTGTTTGACTGGACGATATTGATTAAACATCACCGCATAAATGTCCAAAAGGGCCCCTAGTCAATGGATTGTATGTATGTTCATGGTTTCTGAATCGTGGTTATTTTCTAGTGTCTTTGTATCTAGCTATTACTGTTTCCATTTACTTTCTTGTATTTGTGTGTGTGCATTTGTTTGTTTTTGATATGGTCTAGGAAAATATCCATCTGTTGCCATGGTCTATGTTCCTAGACATTTTTGGATGTTGGATCACATAAACTCTACCTTGTATTTCAAGGTTTCAACTGAAAAAGCTGTATTGCTGACGTGACTTTTCTGAACTAGACAGAGCTGGAGGAGTCAAATGAGAAAGGGGCAGAAATTGGCAAAGCTCAAAGCCATTGCAGACGATGAGAAAGTTGTTGCCGCTATAGACAACGTTAAGGCGGAACTTCATAGTTTGCACCGAAAAAAATTGCTCATAAGAGCTTTCTTTGTTGTATTTTTCACTTTGGGCGGTTGTGTTCTCACTGGCTCACTGCCTATAAAGTTTATGTAGAGCACTCTTCGAATAGAGTTAAATTCAAAAGCGAGGATCCATTTGTTTGTATTTTGGTGCTTGAATACAATTGTGTTGTTCTCCATCTGTCAAATGAATAGCTATGTTTGGACATCGATTTTGCTCAATTTTGATCACGTTAGCTTTGCTATGTTTCCGAATTTCCGATACTAGAATTCAGATTATTATGTCAGGTCTTCTACTGAATATAAAATTTGGCAACGGTCACTAATTTACCCAGTGGCTCCTGCAACTTTTGTGAACAAACATCCTTTCGTTTCTGATTGTAAACTGCGAATTGTGATCAACAAGATAAACGTACAACTGCAAGTCTGCAAGTATGGAACAACGTATCCTTCAAAAACAGAGTCATTCACACCGTTTTTGGCTTTCAAAGGCAGCGGCGTCCTATAAAATTTGGGGGTCTGTGCGAAAATAGAATAATTAAGTCTCAAAAATAGTGAAGTAAATAAGTATTATAATTTAAATTGGTCACCATTTCTCATGAGAAAAGGAGATTTCTAATTACGATTTAACTGTTGGATTAATGTAATTTAGCAAAAGAGTCAATCATCAATTTAGTTTTAATAGTGTGAAAGTTCTTTTTCTTCCAAATGATCAAACGAAATTTATCATAGATTAAGGATCTTCTTACATTTGATGGTATTTCTAATTAGAAATTTATGTAAAACTAGTAACAAAATCAATATTTAATATGTACACCTAGTTACAAAATATTCAACTGAGGTTGAACGCGCAGCCACTGCTCGAGAAGAATAATGTCCAACTAAGGATAATTTTAAATTAATTCTGAAAAATGAGGGCTCCCTAAAATTAGGGGCCCTGTGCGGTTCAGCTAACTACACATATGTACAGGACACCTCTGTTCAAAGGTAAGACAATTGGCGCTTCCAAAAAGAAAAAAATAATGATTAAAAGGTAAGACCAATGGCAATCCCAAAGGTTTATATTGGCAAAGTTGATCGCCACAGTTCAATAACAAATTCAAGGATTTTACTATCCCATCAATTCATCATCGATCATCTAGCATATATATTTACGGAAAAAAAAGAGCTAACATATGCACAATTGAGTCCTATCTCATAATGTTCAAGGATTAATATTGTTGTTTTTGAATATTACTGAACTTTTGTACAATCTTTATATAGACAAATAATATGTTTGTTACTAAAAAAAAGTTTGTCACCCTTTTTGCTTATTAGTGAACCGTGTCATACATCAAACAAACTTATACAAATTTTCTTCAAATATATGAAAAAAACACTCATATAAGAAAACTCATAATTAATCTCAAATATAATAAAACTGTTTCAATTTTTTTTAATGAAGAAATACTAAAATAAAAATAATAAAAACAAAATAAATTTTTTATACACAGAACGACAGAAGAGCATAAGACCCATACAAGCCCACAACCACAAGCCGATGTTACTATAATTCTAACAGAACCATCCAAGCCCACAAGCCAATATTACTCTTCTAACGGATCCAACCAAGCCCACATTTCTACGTAGCTAAAACTACAACAGTCATTTCTCCAGTGTCCTCTTTTATTTACTCAAAACCTCACCATTCGATTTCTGCTCTCTGTTCTCTTTCTCCTTCCCTTAAACCCTCCCTTCCCCAAAACCCTACTCCACTCTCTCTCCTCCTAAACATTAGCAAAAATGCCTCTGGGTGAGAGAACAGGTGACAGCAGGAATGAGTCTCGTTACTGCGGAGTTGAAACTGACTTCACCAATGACATGCCTCTTCTCCTTCACTTCAATGTCTCTGCTGGCTTCGATTTCGTCGTCTCTCCTCTGGTCAGCTCCTTTTCTTCTTATTACTTCTCCCTTTTTTTTTTAATTACTTATTAATCATGTTCCGTCTTCTGTTCGTGTCATTTAGTTTGTCTTGTTAAGCTGCTGCTAAACTGAGCTATTTTATACTGTTATTACTCATTTAATTAGATTATAGAGTGAACCTCCAAAATTAAATGTACCCTTGCTATCATATAGGCTAAGAGCACAATGGCATATACAAACGAGGAGGACTGAAAATGAGATACTTATTAGTAGCGACTGAGGCCATTATCTTTTCCTGTTGGCGTTGTTGTTGGCTTTGAATGGAATGATTTTATCTTATGATATGGTTGGTTTGATTTGATCGGCAACGGTGACTAATTAGCTATTCATATTGGTTCTGTATGCTCATAGTCAGTGCTTCACCTGAATTGATTGTTGATGGTGGCTATGGATCAGAATTGTACAATTCAAGTGATTTATTGTTTGTGTTCTAGGTAATTGGTATTATTAGGTATTAGACCCTTAAAAAAATGGTACTCCGTATTAGATTAGGGAAGAGTGGATTCACAACGCTTTTGCAAAGACATTAATAATGAAAAAGATTGGGGTTTATCATTGCTCATTTTTTACTTTTCCTAGGATTGATGGAGGGTTATAAATGCTCCTTTCGTTAAACACTTAGCTTTTCGTTTTCTGCCTTCTTTCGGATTGTTGCGGTGACTAATTAGCTATTCACATTGTTTTTTGTATGTGCATAGTCAGTACGTCACCTAAATTGATAGTTGATGGTGGCTATAGTTCTTAAATGAACTCATCAGGTGATCCTTGGTTTCATTTGATGAGCTGCTATTTAACAACATGTGGTTATCCAGAATGGAATACGTGTTCTGCTCTTAGTATTTTTATATTATCTGATGATTTCATGATTCATATATTAATGATTCACACTTTTTTCCTATGAGGGCAAAAAAAATGGATAGAGAAGGTTACAAATTTACAATAACAGGGTTTATCGTGAGATGTTTAATTTGTTTTTAAGTCATGCAGAATTTCCGCTTATGTTCCATTTACTATGTTGCTTTTGGATGGTGATCTGCGTTCTGCCGTCCCCTCTCTCTTTCTTTTTTTATTTTAAATTTTTACCTGTTGTGAAAAGGGAATCCTCATCCTTCAATGTTGAATGTTTCTGCAACTTTGTTTTTAAAAGGTCTAGAAAAGAAAGAAGTGTTGGGGCCTGGGGGCTATTGTCAGTTCGTGACTAATCAGTAGAAGTCATACATTTGGATATTTAAACATTTGTTTCATTTTGAATTTTTGATGCCTTGTCTTGTCTCTCATCTCTACATTCAATAACATCCGTTGACAATATGGGTTTTCATCACCAATGAAGTAAAATAATTCATATTTGACGGCAAAACTTCTTCTTTCAACCGTCTTTAAGGTGTTTGATAACCTCAGGAAACTTTTCATATATGTTCCAATTGGGCTTTGTAAATGAGCATCGTGATCTTTAAGAGATTAAAAAGGAGATAATCATGACTAATGAGCTATTTGCATTGCTATTGCATGTTAATAGTCACATTAGTCAGTTTAGTCTCCCAGATTGATTCTTCAATAGCAGCAAAGCTTGTAAGTGGAGGCAATTAAGTGACATTTGGTTTCACTTTGATTATCTGTCACTTGACATGAAATTTCTTCCACTTAATATAGGCCTGCTCATTTGTTTCATGGTTGAATCACTTTTTGGGTTTAATAATATGAGCTCCCTCTCCTTTACTGAATGAAAGGAGATTTTGCCCAATGACTGAGTTGATTTATCATCTAATCAGCTAATTTAGGCAACTTTTTCATTTCTAGTTTGTCAGTTGAACCTTACCTCTGCTCATAAAATTGTTGCTTGTAAATTGTTTGTTTATTTCTAGTTTTTCATTTCTATGTGCATTCGTATCAATCTATATGTAGTTCAAATTTCTCATACCTTTTACGAGGGTACTTCTTGCTCACTTCTGCTGGTCTTGCCAAGGGTTCAGTTTTTACCAAAATCCCATTTTGTGGAGTAATTATTCACTCATCGTGCATGTGTGTGCGCGTAGGTGGATCCTGCATACAGGCCAAGCCAAGATAAAAACAGTGGATCTGGTCCCCTTCCTGTTTCTGCGTCAGATTTGGTTTTAAGCCCTTCTGAGTGGAGTAGTCGTGTTGTTGGTAGGCTCTTACCTCTAACACATAATTTCAATGCCTTTCTTTCTTATCTGCCTTCTCTTTCTTTATCTGCTGTGTGGACTTCTGTTTTGTTTTTTTAGGCGGGTCATTGTTTTTTTGTTGTTTTTAGTGGAATGTTCATTGAGTTGGACATTTTGTGCAATTTATTTTGTTCAGGCTGTGTTCCACTTGTATGTTTTTGAATTTTACCTGTCTTGTACTTGTAAGAATCTGAAAGGTTTGTTGTAATTTCTGTTAGGATCTTATTGGGTTGCTTCAACTACGTGTAATTCAATCAAGTTTCACTTGAAAGAAAATTAGTTGGAGGTGATGTAGTAGGTGCAAAATTTTAGAACTGTAGGTTTGTTTCTGTTAAGTGGCTTGTACCTTCTACATTGATATTCCTACAATTGTTTTTTTTACTGATTGAAAAGAAATAAAATGTTTACATTTCTTACTAGAGAAGACACATGTATAGGCAATATAATTCTCTTCCGCACAGTGTAAACTTAAATGAATCATGTATATGAGCTTCCACTAAGTTGAAACAGTAGTTTAGCTTCTCATGACCCTGCTTTTGTTAGCCTCGGTCCAATCAGGACTCCTCGATGTGTTGTTGAATTTTGTGTTGCTTACATCATATTAATTTTGCAATAATTATAGGCAAAATCAGCTCATGGATCGATTTAGATTCTCATGATGAAGCGCTTAGGAAGGATTCTGAGATTATTCTGAAAAGAGAACTAGCTTGGGCTTCTCATCTATCTCTGCAGGTGAATCTAAAGTCTCAAATTTTCAAGAGAGAACGATTGCTTTTTGATTGTATAACCTTTCTTATCAAAAGTTTTGTGGCATTGGCTGTTTGATTTTTACTAATGTATATCTTGATATAGCTTGGACTCTAAATCAGTTAAGTAGGGGTTGGGGGCTTGTCTGTCATTTTTCCTCCTTTTTTTGGCGTCTTTTATCGTCATTTAAGCTTTAGGTCTATTGTTCATGATAAACGGTAAATTTATTTTCAGATCATTCTGTTACACCTTGAACTTTGCCGACAGCCCGACTCGATACTATAGTTGGTTGGCTTGCTTCTTTCCGTACAGATGTCATCTACCTCTACTTTTAGAGTATTTTTCTTTTGCAAATGAAACTTCATATAAATTCCGTGAAGCGCAATATCTATTATTCAGCTATATATTGTGGCATGGGTCATTTTAGAATGCCTGAATAAGTTTTCGGTGCTTATGTTAGGCACAGGTACCTGAGGTAAATGCAGGAAATTTTCAAGGGTTCTAAGTTACTAACTGATACATTTTTTTCAACTTTTCGTTGTAAATTTCTGCGCCTTTTATCTCTACTGCCTGGTGAATTCGAAGTGATACTGCGATGTTGTTGTTGACTTGGGGATTGAATAAAAAATGAAAGGCAGTACAACAATGCACACAGGGTCTGATTGATCTTTAGATAAAAGTGATAGTTATGTCTCGATTCATGGCCTTCTCCAGAAATATGTTTTGTGTCATTATTGAAGGTATAGGGTCTGTTCTTTTCAACTTCTAAAAACTTATTTTCAGTTTAGTTTAGTTATTAAATGTTCAGCTCGTTTCTTTTGATCGTAAGAAGTTGTAACACTGATATTCATTCGTAATTCTTTGTATATCATTGGAAAGGTCTCACTATGTAGTTTCATAGAAGCCCAATATGATATGGTTTTATAAAATAACTACGTGTCAAGATAGTTAAACAAAAGTTTCTGTTTATTATTAGATAGAAGTGAAGTTTAGTTCAGTCTTTAGAAGGTGAAAAGAACAGGCCCATAGGCGTCACATTAGCTTCGAGGAACTGAATGGTTGTTTGTTCAATGCACCACTACATCCTATCTTAGATTTTCTTTGATAATTTGTTTCATTTCGAGTAGAGATTCTCTTGCTATTAACATCTCTTCTAGAATTGGCAGCATGTAGGTGTGTTTCTTATCTTCATCCACAAGGCCTTATGTTTCCGTCTATTTTTACAGGCATGCATTCTTCCATCTCCTAAGGGTCCTTCTTGTGCCAATTATGCGAGGTGTGTGAATCAGATTCTTCAAAGTTCAAGCAGCATGCAGGTGCTTTTGCTGAACTGACATGGTTTTAGCAGTTGTTGTATCTCGATATTTCGTCTGAGTCCCCTGATTATGTTTCCCATTGCAGTTATGGCTTAGAATTCCCTTGAGGAAGCATGAGGATGATGACCCCATTGATGATCAATCATTGGTAAGAGCATATCTGTGGAAATTTATTCACAATAATTACAAATCTGGATGGCAGGGATGGTAGCCTTTTCTAGTGGAGTTATTTCATGCCTGTGGCATTCTATTGGCACTCTTGTTTTTCACAATAAAGTCTTGCATTGGTAGTTGACATTGTATATTGAGCATCTATAAAGAAAATATGTGGCTATTAATGCCTAATTGGTAACAGGTTCAACTTTCCAACGTCTGTCTTCTTTCCACAGGGTGCAGATCCTGAAGATTCTTGGAAGACCTGGAACACCTTTAGACTAATGTGTGAACACAGCAGTCAACTTTCAATTGCATTAGATATCCTGTAAGTTGAACTTGAATGTTGATCTAGGCATTTTTGCTGCTTACGGCTTACCTGTTATGCTGATATTTGCCATTAATGTTCCCACTTCAGGAGTTCACTTCCTTCTGCAAATTCTTTGGGGCGGTGGTTTGGAGAGCCTGTCCGAGCAGCAATTGTCCAATCGAGTGTAAGCATAATTATTGATATTGAGGTACTTGAACTGTGTATCTTCTACAATAAACTAATATTTCTAAATAAAAACATAGGCTTTTCTCACAAATGCTCGAGGACATCCATGCTTATCAAAGCGGCATCAGAGGCTGGTCACTGCATTCTTTGAACATTCAATACAGGTAATGGGGACGAATGTTCATGTTGCATTTTTTTTATAATATCTGTGTCTATATTTTTTTTTTCATGTGTTCTTTATATATGTTAAAAAACTCGTTTTATAAGCTCAGTTGTGTTTAGAAAAGTTCTATGTGGCGATGATTGAATGCTGTTTTGGCTGGTTTTGTATGTCAGGCAAACTTGGGAGATATTGCATTTACTCTTCTCTTTTAAAAAAAATAAAATGAACTGAACTGAACTCTGTCATGAAGTTAAAATAGTTGTGCATGTACCATTTTTCTGACTGTCTAGAATGTTTCTTATGAAGGTATTTGCTTGCTAGCCTCATTTGTGAAAACCTTCTCTTTGCCAGGTCGTCCTTTCTGGAGAGGTGGGGCAGTCTCCTGCAGAGGAAACCTCACAGTTAGTTGTTAATGATGATGCTAGCCATTATAGTAATAGTAAGATTGACATCATTTTTTCACTGAGATGTTGGCATTTTAACTGTGTTCCACTTGGCTTTTCACTTTTTGTCTGACATTGCAATATTTGTTTTAGGTGACAAGATGCATCCTCTGAAATTGTATTTAGACTACATTGGTCACCTGTACCAAAGGATGGATCCACTCCCTGACCAAGAGCGTTTTGAGGTACACTCTAACTGACTTATGTAACTGCTACTTGTTTGTCATATTTTGCCCACCATATCTCAGTTAACTTTTCCCTGTCACTGCAGATGGGGTATAGGGACTTTTTGCAGTCTCCCTTGCAAGTAAGTTATGCCGATGCTGCATTTACATTATGTTGTAAATTGGGGAAAGGTCACGAGAGCTTAGCTGGTTGAGCAGAGGGTAGATTATTCGCAATCTATCAGCTTCTATCATATTCTAATTTGCTTTTGTTATTGTTGCGTGGGATGGTTTACATTCTCTTGCAGCCTCTCATGGATAACCTTGAGGCTCAGACTTATGAGACATTTGAGAAGGATACAGTAAAATACTCTCAGGTCAGTTTTCCTACCAAAGAAAGAAGGAAATCATTCAGGTCATGCAACGTTGCATTGCAATGTTAAAGTTGTTAGTTTGCTATAAACTATAACTTAGATAATATGAAAAAAAAGAAACATACAATAATTAGGAAAATAGTGGATACTGACTAGGTAATGCTTATTTCTGTTCGTAATAGTATTCTGTGGGGTTCATCAAGTGACCATTTACCGTGGTAGGTGGTTGGAAATTCCTATTTTTCAATGTCGTTACTTCATTTCTTTTGGGTCTTATTAATCTTATTTGTTTCTTTGGCAGTATCAACGGGCAGTCAGTAAAGCGTTGCTAGATAGAGTTCCCGATGAGATGGCACCTACTGTGACCACTGTACGTTATTCCTAAAACATGAATATATTTATTTGCTTTTTTTTTGGTGCCCTCTTTTTTTAAATACATTCCATTATTACGTTCATGTGTTCCGCTTTTTTCTAATTTACAGAGTCTTGTTACCCCTCCTTTTGTTGTTATCTTATTGATGAACTCAGTGGTGCTTGATATTGAATTAGGACACACTGAAATAATCTTGAGTTCTGAACCACTGTTGTCAGGTGTTGATGGTTGTTGGAGCTGGACGAGGTCCTCTTGTCAGAGCATCGTTACAGGTTGGGTTTCACGTAATATTTTAGTGTATGTGGGCCTTTGTATTGTGTGTGAAAATACTGTGAGATGAATGTTTAATTCAGTGTCAAATTTGGAAGACAAGATTATGAATAATAGGCGAGTGCTTAAGTAAATTCCTCAAGGTTACATGTTTGGTGCTCCTTTGGTGGGTTAAGAATGGTATTACAGAGAGGGGTTGGAGTTGGGAGTAATGTGGAGATTGAGGCATTCAGGGGAGTATGAATTTATTTGTTATTTTAAGTGTTAGTGCTAGTCACTGCTACCTGGTGTGTGGTGAAGCCGTAAAGCAGGAATTGCTGTCCTTTTCATTTTTGCTCAAACATTGATGTGCTCCTTTAGTTAAATTGAAATGTCGTTGTTTTGCAAGTTTTGGCTCCTGACAGAATTTATTTGTTGTTGTTTGTTCGAAGCTTCATTTTTTTTTCTATGAAAAAAAAATGACGGTTCAAAGCTTGTTCAGAATTGTATGATACTACTGACCCTGACTCAGGTTGTACTTTCTTTCTTCACAGGCAGCTGAAGAAACAGGGAGAAAGTTGAAAGTTTATGCTGTTGAGAAAAACCCTAATGCTGTAATCACTCTCCATGTAAGTTGTGTTTTGCATTTATACTTGGGTCTTTATTTTCGATTTACAATCAAGTTAGTTGTTAGCTTTTTTTGTGTGCCTATTTTTCTTTTTTTGTCACTTAAACAAGAGTACAATAAACAGTAAAAGGTCTGATGTAGGTTGTCCCTAAAACTAAACAAGTTACTATACGATGGCGGTGAGCCGGTGACTACTGGAATTAGTTTTGTTTAACTAGTGCTTTTATTGAGATCTACAGTAAAAGGTGCTTGGAATAGGTTTACATTAATGATAGCTATCTATTCCTTATCTTTTTTAATATTCTACATTTTGTGCAACTTATTATGCTTCAACGTGCAAATTACCCGTACTTATTCCAATGAATTTTCATCCTGCTTATTGTAAACTGTTTAGTTATTTATCTTTTCTGTATGACACCAGAGTTTAGTCGAACTTGAAGGATGGGGGAACTATGTTACCATCATCTCAAGCGATATGCGTAGTTGGGATGCTCCTGAGAAAGCTGACATCTTGGTAAATTTACTTTTGATGTGGTTCTGTTTTGTATATAATCTATGTCATGATGCCAACTCTGCTTTTACATAATGGCTTTAGGTTAGTGAGTTGTTGGGCTCTTTCGGTGATAACGAGCTTTCTCCAGAGTGCCTTGATGGTGCTCTAAAATTTCTGAAGCCAGATGGCATTTCTATTCCATCCTCGTACGTGCTCCTCCTCTCATTACTATGAATATCAAATTCCATGATTTTCCCCTGCTGATGACTTTCATTTGTTTTATTTCAGGTACACAAGTTTTCTTCAACCAATTACCACTGCCAAGTTGTATAATGATGTATGGTCCCATCCCCCATCAATCATTTCATCCGATCAATTTCCTTATCATCATCTTTTTTGCTTTTGATTCATGCAATCATGCTTGTCTTGCAGGTGAAAGCTCATAATGATCTACTGCACTTTGAAACTGCTTATGTGGTAAAAATGCACAGAGTGGCTAGGCTTGCTCCCTGTCAACCAGTAAGTCCCCCATCCCCCCCAACCCCCACCACTACCCCCCACCCCCACCCCACCCCACATAAAAAATATATCAGAAAATACAAGAAAGATTTTTTTTGGGCTTACAGTTTTCAAGGGTCCTGATACTTTGGTTTCTTGGGCTAAACTGATTTCTGCCTGCAGTACCTTTCACAATCTGAAGCTCTTGCTTAGTCTCAGTCTGACCTTAGGGATTACAGTAAGTCCCCTCTCTGTTAGGATGCTGACTCCCACTCTAAGATGTGAAAGAGTGATCTGTCTGCACCTTGACACGGATGTTATAACTTCCCTCAATGATTAGAGACTTAGGGAGAGCCATAACTGTTGGAAAGAAAGAGAACATTACTCGTCTCAAAATTAGCACGAGATTAATTGAGGAGCCTTGATGGTCCAGCGAGATCACTATCCAATGCCTGAAAGGCACTTAGAGTTCTCTTGCTAACAGAGGTGTCCTAGGCTACAAGCATATAAAACAGTATTGACCTCTCTTTTTTGAGCCTGTTGGTCCCTTTCCACTGGTTACTGTGAGCTGCAGGGAGCATTTCATGAACATGATGTAAATATACGGCTTATTGGCTCATATCCACTTCCTGGATTCCTGGGTTGCCTAGGAGAGCCTGGGTTACACTGTTATACCTCCCATCCAGAAAGCCTGGGGTACAAATGTACAATGTTATACCTCCCATCCAGAAAGCCTGGGGTACACATCCCAATTTTTATATGGTAAATCTAGGTGTATTTTGATATTTGTACACCCTTATGTTATTGTCTCTCCCCTGCCATGTAAAGTAAATAATGCATTTGTGTCTTGCAAACTTGCATTCTTAAAAATGCATTTATGGTACTAAGAGAATTCATTTAAGTTATAGAAAAATACATTGGGGTGTAAAAATGATCCTTACGTGTTTGTGTACCATATAAATTGCCCCCATCCTGTTCTTTTCCTGTAGGTGGAGTGGAACTTTCCCAAACAAAATATAATTAAAATACTGCACTGCCTATATGATTTTATAGTTTCAGCGTTGTTACTTTGAAATTTTTTGGTTCTTTTTTCTTCTCCCCACTATCTGTTGCTTGTACAACTATATGGCTAGTGAGATTTACCATTGGTATTTGCAGGTCTTCACGTTTACCCATCCAGACTCCTCACCCAACAAAGACAACCAACGTTATACGAAACTAAAGTTTGAGATTCCGATTGACACTGGATCTGCATTGGTTCATGGTATGTAAATGCAATTTAAATTATCTGAATATTGTATATGTTTAACTCCATGAAGATAGGCCATAAAAAAAAAGCTCAATGAAGATAGGCACTCATTGTTACTAGTTTTTGTTTTCAAGCTAATGTTCAATTTTTGATGCTAAAATGTAGCTTTGAGATGCGTACCCTAGCATAACTGGATTAGGCATGTTCTCCGAACTTTTAAGTACGCTTGTGCTTGTCTATCAAATTGGATTATGCTTGTGTATACAAATGTAAAATCCAAGGGTATGGAAATAATTGGAATATGATCTTTGTTCATAACTGGTGCGAGAAATTTATGCTAATATATTAATAGTAGTTTAGTTCTTATCTAAATAAAAAGAATACTAGTTTAGTTCTTAGTAAAAAGTTGGTTCTTTCTGTTTTTCCCCCCATCTTGATATGCTTGTTATATGATAGCCTGATAGGTGTTTAATTAGTCAAAATTGTGAAACTTTGTTCTTATTGTCAGGGTTTGCTGGATATTTTGATGCAACACTCTATAAAGACGTGCATCTTGGTATAGAACCAACAATGCATACACCTAATATGTTTAGCTGGTAAGCTTTTCTGTTTTTTTTTTTCTTTTCCATAGTGCTTCTTCATGAGCTACTATTTGTGACAATTGATTACCTTTTATTTTTCTTTCTTGTTTTGTTCTGACATAGCTATTCATGTTTTTAGGTTTCCGATCTACTTTCCCATTAGAAAACCAGTGTGCATTCAGCCAGGCACCCCCTTGGAAGTTCATATCTGGCGATGTTGCGGTTCTACCAAGGTTATTGTCTATTCTTTGACCAACAGAAAAAACAAAAAGAAAATGACAATTATCTTTCTCAGCAGGTATTTAATCTTAATATGCTTCACATGTTGGTTCTAAAAAAAAATATGCTTCACATGTTCGATGCAGGTTTGGTACGAATGGTCTGTTGCGGGTCCTTTACCATCACCTATCCATAATACCAATGGTCGCTCTTACTGGGTTGGTCTTTAGATACTTGTTTGAGAAGCCTCATTTTTCCTAAATGCGCGAATTGCGCAAAAAGGGATACTTGATACAAGCTACTAGTATCCTGCCGTGTACCATCAAGCATTTGCCCTCTACCGTAGAAGTTCTGCCAACAGTAGCTGCTATAAGAACTAGGTGGAATCAGAAAGCTACTGATGAGCGGTGTATATTATACCTTGAATAGTTGTATAATTGTGTAACTTACCGCTCTTGGCTTGCGGAAAGTGGCGAGTTTTGCCCGGAGTCTTGTGTATCAGTGTATGAGTGCCGGGTTGCCTGGTTGGTTGGGCTTCTCATTGCTCTTGTGAATTTTGTTACAAAAGTGGGTTGTACAAAAGGGAACACCCTAAAATATCATTGAACTTTTTTGTACAACGTTTACTGTTATGGGATGGAGTTCAATTGATCTCCTCTTTTGAGCAGAAACAAACCGGTTTCAAACGGTCTCTTCAAGTTCCGAAAATGGTTTCAACCGTTCAATTATTCCCAGTTGTACTGCCCCCGGTTTCATACTCACTAGTCCCTGCTGTTGTAGACTGTAGTGGTACTGTTCTGTACTCCGTAGTATGGAGTATCTATGTGCACGTCAATGGTTGCAAACTTGCAATCAATTAAAATTCAAAGAATCTTCATAATAAAAACATCCGAACACTCAAACATACTAAAAACCTCCTGTTACACTAGCCTCAGCCCCAACAATAAAAAATACTCAACTTCATACACATTTTACTTTATCCTAGTCACTTCATGTAAAAATATGTTCCACTTGCCGTATGTTATATACCCATGTAAGTGTCTAATTTTTGCAACAAAAAGTAGAGCATACTCATACTATCACAATTGCTACTAATCTTAAAATTGTGGTAAAGCTTATCCCGTTGAGTACTCACTCCAGGATAAGCTCTTTTTTTGAATTGTTCTTGTATAAACCCGTTTCTTATATGAGATGTGTCATTATTGTGTATGAGTCATTATTAACCAGTCTCGTATATAAAACGAGTTCACCCAATTTGTTTCCTTTCTTTTTCTTTCCAAATCTCAATTCCTCCCCTGGCTCCCTCCGAGTCCAGAGTCCAGACTCCAGACCAGCGATTGTTAACAAGAACCGCGACTCTTCGGAAAAAAAGGAAAAAGGAGAAGGGAAAAGAAAAGATTAAGGTCTAGAACCGGTTTCAAACCGGGTCCATTAGCGGTTCTTCACCTCCTAGTATTACTCTCACCAGTCACCACGGGTATAAATACCCACCGCCACGGTTGCAAACTTGCAATTACATTACAATTTGCAAAATTACAACTGAAATTCAATTCAAAAAACAAACATACACCAGAAACCTCTACTTCATTCCCCCCTTTCCACAGCCCCCAACAATCAAATAAACCCATGGTACAACTCCTTTATTCAATTAAATAAATAAATTTCGTACCATATTATACACTCATTCTCATATCATTGTATTATATTTTGCAGGAACAACTAGAGTATAATAATAATTCGGTACAGCTAGAAGAGTGCTTGAAGCTTCTAAGAGGAGAGCGAGACGAACAACGACTAGCGGGACTATTACTCGTAACCAAAATATGCAACAAAGACGACCATGTTGCCATTCGTAAGGTTTATGACGCTGTTGGCCCTCGTTTCCTCCACCGCCTCTTGCGCACCGGTAACTTGCCTATTTTACCCATATATATATTTAATTAGTTGGAAAATTAATTTCATTGCTAACTTAGACTGTATTTAATTAGTCTAGTAGAGAGCTTAACTGTTTTGAGCTCACGTGTAGTGAAGTCAAGTGAAATGGAAAAGGTTTCCGAGTAAATTACTCCCTCCGTGCAGAATTAATTGTCCACTTGCTCGTGTCATTTTAATTTTTAAGTGGACAACTGATTTTGGACGGAGGGGTTAATTAATTTGGATTGAATGGAACTCAAAAGTATAAATATAAAAAGTTTGGCGGAACATATAAAAAGTTAGGTCGAAAACGCTTTTCGCATAAGTTTATGCTTTTGTCATCATATAGCTTTTTGTAGAACTAGAAAGTACGATAAATTACGATTTCAGATTTTGATTTGTGTGTTGTTCTCTGGACGGGCTGTGATTGTAGGTATGGGCAAAGGAAATGCAGCTGTTGCAGATACTGACAACCGTGATGTGTATCTACGGTTATCTATCACAGTTTTAGCGGCTTTCTGCCACGTACCTGAAATTGCTGCTTCTGCAGATATGGTATCGGAAGTCCCTGTGGTTCTGCAGGCCATGGAAAGAGAGTAATGCTCTTGGTTTGATTTTATTGCGTAATTTTTTTATATTGCTGCTGGGTGGAACCGACTTTTGCTGGGACCATGGCTATGTTTCTTTTGTTGCCTGATTATTCAATGTGTTTCTGGGTCTTAGTGTTTGACGCTTCATTATGTAGGTCAGATTTATCTCTGCTCGAGGATTGCTATGAATTCTTGTGTATGATTTCCTCTGCCTCCGAAGACGGTGTCAGAACTTTTTTTGAGTCTGGAGGTCTGAAGCTTCTGGCTATGCACCTGCCTTTGTTTGCAGATGGTATAAGCACACTATTTCTTTCTGGCCCTTTTTTTAATGCAAGTAATAAACCTTCTTTTTTATTACAGTTTATCTGATGTGGATTCTTCTCCAGGATCTCAGGCATTGGAACTTTGTTTCAGTCTAGTCCAGCTAAACTTGAGTCAAATCTCCATAGAGACCATTGTTAACAGACATTTGATTGAGCTGTCTACATTGGTAAGCTTATCTATCAAACATGACTTTGTTTGTGTTTGTATCACATTTTGTTTCTATTAAGATGTTCCCTTGCGAAACTCTTCAGGTTGTTCAATTGATGTTCTCGAGTGTTGAAATCTATTTATCTCAGATCTTCAAACATGTGTCTGACTGAATGTTTGCCAATCAGGTGGCATGCCTGTCTAGAATGTTTGCCCTGGAGCAGAATGCTGTGAAATTCGACCTGCTTCAACTACTTAGTGTTGTTCTGTCGTCGGATCATTCGGTATGGTTTACTTATTTTTATATTTTCTTTGTCTGGATCCCTGTATTTTGTACTTTATTTGAGCAATACAAGATTGATATATTGTTGAGGCGGGATGAGGCTAATCTCATATGTAGAAGATGGCATAATTATTAAGTTGGCCAAAAGCTTTGAATGTATTAATATTACGTAGGTTCTCCTATATGTAAGAGCTTATAGCGAGCGGAACTTCCACGCCAGCATAAAAGTAAGGGCAAACAGTTACCAACTCACCATCATGTCTGATCTCTGAGTTTTCTGTTCTACATTTGGAGAAGCTTATTACAAATTCTTTATTTTTGAAAAGACTGCAGTGTGGCTTAATTCAGTTTCAAAACGGATGTGTGTTATACATGGTTTCGTCCATTTTGAGTTATTTCTCTCAAACCCTGAGAATGTGAGGGCTTTAGTTAGCTTTGCTATTTTGATGGTTTCCTTTTAATCTCCTAAAGACTCTTGAGTTTACTTTTCTCTTGGTGGAAGTCAGGCTGAGGTATAGTGGTGTCATCTGTTCTAACTCTCAGTTACGAAGTGGATCTGTATATCTTCTTCTGCTACAATCTGATGCATTCTCTGAAACATTGCAGGTTCCTTTGCATAATGCATTACGAGCAAAGTCAAATGACAGATGGCCGACGTATGTGCGTGCTGGTGTGGTGGATATTTTGCAGAACCGGGTTGGTAAGTTTTGCCTATTGTTCAATATTTAGGTGTTGCTTGTATAAGTGATATCCCATCTGTCCCAATTCTAGTTGAACCTTGCGATGAGCCTTCTCAAGTTAACAATTTGGATTGAAGTGGCCAATATATCTTTCGGTCTATAAATCAAATAAAATTTACAAATTAAGTTGCGCATAACGTTGTTGAGACTTCTAGGATGTTAGTTAAAGTTCAGGATCAGAATGCTTTGGTAAAAGTGACTGTCAAATTTGGACACCCCAAATCACCGAGTAGGACCACTAAATTGCCATGGAGGGAATATTTTACTAGAAGCTCTGGTATAACACTTATGACTTGTGAGTAATACCTTTTTCTACGTTTCTAAGATAAACCTTTCATTTATTATTTTTTTTTTCTAACTCACACTATTTTATTCTTCACCACCATTCCTTTTCTTGTTAATAATGCATGTAAAATGTACAATTCATAGGAATTTTTCTTTGCCAAATACTGATGTTTGCTTTATCCATGATTATAAGTCGTATCTAGTTGATCATGCTTACCTAGGTTTTGAAGCATGGGATTGTATATATTTTCATCAGCAAAAGTAGTTTACATCATTCAAAAGAATGCACTCTAGCAAGCTGCCCACATTGTTATGTGTGAGATCTTATTCGGTTTGACTTTCTACTGTTATTCTTCAGTACGCTATGTTCAAAAGCAATTAGGTGGATAAATAGTTTAGAAAGAGAAAATCTTAAGATCAAAGGAGTACTTGATTAGGTCATAATTAGTTACTCTTTTGATGGAGAGTTGGAGATTGTTCTGTTTGTATGAGTTCTCTATAGGTTTTCTTCTTGCCTTTCAATTTGAAAGATTATGGCTGTTTATATTTTTCTATTCTATGCAGCTCCTCATCACAAGCTACAGGCTCTTATTGTGGCAGAATCAGTGGTGTCTGTTCTTGGAGAGGGTTGGCTGACTAGTCAGACAGAAGTTCCTGATCTAAAAATTTCCGTTCCCTCAGATAGGTTAGAGGTCCCCATAATTTCTGTCTAATTATGTCCCGGTGTCTTTTTTATATGCTGTACATATTTGCTTTCTTCCTCATCCCTCAGGTGCTTACTGCTAGTCCTAGAGTCGGCAAGGGTAGAGATCGCTGTGCTGGTCAATGAGTTGGCACACATGAAATATGAAGCGTCTTCTTCGAGGGATGAAGGGCTTCCTTTGAAGAAACGTAATCTGGCCATTGCCTTTTCACTGGTGGAACGGGTAATAAAGCTGATTTCAAACCTCAGTGAGGATGAAGGTAAGATTTGCATCCTTGTCTGAACTCAGGTTGAGTTTAGAAGCTAATTTCTCAGATATACCTCTTTCCTGTCACATGTTTACTCTTATGCCAATCAAGCTACACTTTTGAGATGCTCGATAAGGGGAGGGCAAGCATCATACAAATTTAACCACACTTTCACTACTTAAACGGCTTAACCAAAGTTAGATGTGTGTAAATTGACAGATTAACTGGTATACGGTCTCATTGGTCACACTAAAAAACATTTTTCCACGGTGGCTAATTGGCTACAGTATGTGATTTCGCTTAAGTTGTGTTTGATTGTTATGTGTATCTTTCGGATTGATAAAAGAAATGTTGAATTGACTGCAACTTCAGGGGGGACAATTAGTGAAGGCACCTTCACGAAAGTTATATCTGGACTTAATGAGACTGTCGAGGTAGTACTCGAGTACTTGAAGGAGGCGAAGGTAAGTTAACGAGATGGTTGTATTGCTATCAAGATGATGGTGATCAGTTACTGATCTGATTTTCTTTTCAGGATCATGGACAGAAGAAGGGAGATGATCTTCTTGCCTGTGTGCGAGTCGTAGGAAGGTAAACTTATTTTGTGCACTTGTCCTTTTTGTAATTTTTTTAATTATATAGAAGCAGGATATTAGATTAATATCTCATCATTAATAGCTTCTTTGTAAATCAAATTTTTTGAACCAAACTCGGGAAAGAAAAAACCATTTTTCTTTCTATTCTTTTCTCTTCATGTATTTTCCTTGCAATCTTTTTGAACCAAAAGCAGGAAGGAATTCATCTCCTGTGTTGACTTCCCTTTAACCAAACTGAGCATTATAGTAAGACCTACCTGCAACTGCAGTACCACCATCTTGGTTGCTAGCTTACATACTTTCATCTTTTAGTTACCTTGCAGAGGCACCCCTGGCAAGCAAAGAGAAGGTAACAGACCTTTTGGGCTACATGCTATCAGTGGAAGGGGAAAACGAATCAAGGTTTGTTCACATTATGATGTGCTTGTGGCTATTGACAAATCTTATGTTCCACGCTTCAGCTTTGCATTAATACACTGCATATTTGTCATGACAGTCCTTTTCTATCAATATGCTTCTTACTTCCGATGCTGTGTCAAGCAACAATGAAGATTGAAGGAGTGAAGATTTTAGCTTCATCTGGAGGTTATGAATCTGTATGTTTCTTCCCCTTAGATTGTTTGCGGTTTACTATGTTCAAGAGCATACAGTAGTCACACTAGTATTAGTCCCCCCCCCCCCCCCCCC
>ONZK01004137.1:121355-132353 GCA_900322385.1 Pharnaceum exiguum
CACGAAACACCATACTGAATGTTATGGCCCTTATTTTGATTGAATAGCTTTTTTTTAAAAAAATTCAATATCATTAATGTTGAGTATTGTTACCATAATTATTTATATTGTTGTTGTTGATCGATTAACTTTGCAAGCCCATACTGACGTGGTAGCAGTCCGATAGCGTACCACAAATCAAAGCAGGAGTACCAGACTACCAGTTTACCCTGTGTACCACATACAGAGCTAGCTAGGAACTAGGAACCGCTTTCCCTACCTTGTACCGGGAAATGGAATGTTCCACATATATTAAGTGTTCCTGATAATTTGACTTATTGTTCAGGGGATCAGATACACAAACCCATCAAGTTGCTGCTAGGAAGGAGAAGCAGATGGAAAAATTGAGAGCTGCTCTTGGTATCGCCACACCTGATGATGATACTTTAAAGCAGGAAAAACTGATCGATGATGGAGAACCCGAGGAAGGGGAAATCTTGAATGGGGTTGATGGTGTGAAGATGGGTCATAATGAAGATGACGATATTCAGATGAAAGATCAAGGGGGGCAGCGGAAAGAGGAAGACACAAAGAAGAGGCGTGGGTATGGATCTTCTGATAGTGAGCATTCGGGGTCTGAATCTGAACAGGAGAAGAAGAGAAGGGAGAGGTCTTCTAAGACATTGAAGAGCAAGGTCTTGGATGAGAGTGATGATGATTCTGATATTGATGAAAGGAAAAGGCATCAAGGGGGGAATAGGAAAGATCACGTGGGGAAGAGAAAAGTAGGGAAGGAGAAAGTGCATGACAGAAAGAAGAGGCGTGGGTATAAATCTTCTTCTGAAAGTGACAGTGGGACTGACTCTGAACAAGAGAAGAAGAGAAGGGAGAGGTCTTCTAAGACAATGAAGAACAAGGTCCTGGAAGTAAGTGATGATTCTGGCTCTGATAGTAGTGACAAAGGGCGGAGTAGGGTTCAAAGATCTTCTAAAAAGGTTTCAAAGAGGCATGATTCAGGAAGTGAATCCGATTCTGACTCCGAAGATGTTAAGAGAAAGCAAAGATCTACCAAGCTGGCCAAGAAGAAAAATCATACTGAAACTGATGATTCTGCTTCTGATAGCGAGGATGAGAAGCGGCATAAGGTTGGCTACAAAGGACATAATAAGAGGCATGATTCAGAAAGTGACTCTGATGACATTGACCAAAAAAGAAGTAGACATGATACTAATCACGGTACTGCTGCTTCAGGCCGTGAAGCAAAAAAAGGGCGAAGTCCCCGCAAAGGTAGAAAAGATTCTGAAGATGATGATTCTGATATTGATGGAAGGCACAGGTATCAAGATCGACAAACGGAGGCAAAGCCCAAAATAGATAACAAGGGTTTTGACAGTCAGGGAGGAGGGAGCTCGAGTCATTTTGAGGATAATAAAAGGCAGCATTCTAGATATGAAAAGGAACACGACTCCAGAAAACATGTCAAGCTGGAGGCAGATCAGCGGGATGCAAAGCGGGTGGAACATGATTCCAGGGGGTCAGAAAAAGAAAAAAAAGATAACAGTCTGCAAGGAGGCAGGAGGCATGAGAGAAAAGAGGATAATGACAGAGAAAGGAGAAGAGAACAAGGGCAGGACAATGACCAAAATGAGAGGAGAAGACCAAGTAGGGAGGAAGCAGATGACCATGAAAGGAAGAAGGTGGAGAACAAGGAAGAAAATGACTATGATAGGGAAAAACACAGGAGGAAGGATGAGCATGAGCGTAAAGCAAGAAAGCCAGAAAAGAGGTTGGATGATGAGGAGGAAAACAGAAGGCCGGGGAGAAGGGAGGAAGACAGGTCACGGAGCAAAAGAGTTGAAGCAAAGGAGGAAATTGACCTTGGGGACAGATGGACCGGTGTGCGGGATGATAATGAGCTTGAAAATAGAAAACGAGAGAGGAGGGATGATGATGAGCTGCTAGATAGCAAGCGCAGGAGGACAGAAGATGAGCTCCCTGATATTAAGCAGGAAAAGAAAGATGAGGTTGATGTGGGAGACAGAAAAAGGGATAGGAGGGAGGAGGAGTTGCAGAGAGGCAGAGGAAGGGAAAGGAGAGAGGTGGATGAGAGTAAAATCAGAAAATATGATAGGAGGGAGGAACATGAAGGCGGTAAAAAGCGAGGGAGAGAAGAGGATGGGGAAGGAGGAAGAAAACGAGAAAGAAGAGACGAAGAGGATCCTGGTAGACTTCATGAAAAGAGAGAGCAGGAGAAAGTGAGTAGAAATGACAAAAGGGAAAGAGAAGAAAATGAACGTGAATATCGTGGAAAAAAGGATGAGGGTGAGCGAAGGAGGGATGAGAAAGATAGGGAG
Organism: Pharnaceum exiguum; assembly: GCA_900322385.1. Classification (NCBI taxonomy): domain Eukaryota; kingdom Viridiplantae; phylum Streptophyta; class Magnoliopsida; order Caryophyllales; family Molluginaceae; genus Pharnaceum; species Pharnaceum exiguum. The sequence goes on from ONZK01004137.1 coordinate 123,689, forward strand.
TATTCAAGGAGGCATAGGGGTGATGATTCAAGGGTAAGAGAGGAAAAGGATGCACGTGATGGTGATGATCAACGGAGACGACGATGAAGACTATATGTACTTTTTGCTAAGGGGTAAGTTGAATTGCTTGATCTCTTCCTAAAACCTTGTCGTATTCTGATATCGTGGTAGCATACTAGTATGCAGGTGTGATCTTGTCATCATTATCTATTGTGTGTTTATGTTGAGCACATTAGGAGAAAGCTTTGCTGATGAAGTTTTATTTGGATACTGGGCACTTCTTGATGGTGTTTATTTCACATATATTTGGAAAATCTAGTACTCATTCCCTAAAACAAACTCCCATTATTCTTGTTAGCGTGTCCTTAACTGTAGGCTTGTAGCCCCTTATTATCTTCGTTTGGCAGTTGGAAATTTACGTAGTTGTGGAGAAAAAATGCATTAAAAAAAGAAGAAAGAGTTGGTTAGAGGAAGTTCATCTGCTGCTAGAGTCCCCAAATGTCCAGCTAGCAACAACTTTTTGCGAAACAAATCCGATACTTCTTTGTTCTTATTTCTGTAGGCTAAATGTAAAGTTGTTTGCAGAATGTTTGCCATATCACTTCTCAGAAGTGTCAGATCTGGACTTGTTGGATGCAATTCATATCCTTGCCACCAAACTAGCTTGAAATCCATAAATCCCTCTTTGACAATCGGTACTTGCCCTTTCTTCCGCTTGTGCTAAAGTTGGAATCACTGGAACCTGCAACAGATGTACCTGTAGCTTGGATACAGCTACAGATGAAGTATTATGTTTCTATCTATTATCAGATGAAGTTATTAAGAAATAGATATGGTGATTCAGTTGCTAGCCTTGTCATTTTCAATGCTTTCACGTCAGTTTGAATAATAATTGGCATCTTTGTGTATGATTCTTATTTCTTTTTTTGGTTTGAAGTATGGTTCTTCTGTGTAGTGATGTATACCACATAATTTTACCTTCTGTATCCCCGTGTGGGAAAACAAATGGGGCTTTCTTTGTGGTATAGAGGGAGCTGGCAAATGTTTTGTAACTACTGTGCTGTTTAGAATTTACCTTTGATAGAAGTAAGTTAATGTGTGCTGGAAGCTTGGTGGTTTTCTTCTTTGTGTTTTTTCCAAGATGCTCAGAATGCTTCTTGTTACAGAGTTTTTTTCATTTCAGATGTTACACCTTTATTTTGAAGCTACTAAATATTGAGACTGCTGCTCTGCCGAATCCATTCTCATTTTATTGTTCCTCGGTTTGACTTGTTAGGTGCTGAAATCTGCTTCACCTTGTTCGGGAGTTATGAGCTCGTGCAGTTTGGTTAATCGCTGACGAGAGCAAGTGTCGACTTTTTTGATGGAAAAATTGTTCTGCGATGTAATATTTGCGGCAGCTGATCTTGATACTTCTAGTAACGATGATCCTGAGTCATGTAATATTTGTGTTTTGAACATGTTTCTGGAATTGTAAATTTTGTGTTTGGATTTTTGACGTTCATTTGGGCTGAAAGATGATTGTATACTTGCTTGCTTTGCATTCTTCATCTCGCTGTTTGTTGGTATGAGCTATATGCGTTTTACTACGCATCCTTCATCTTATCTGTTTTGTTATTAGCCGTGTTCGTTTTACGCAGTCCTTTCCTGAATTGGCTAGAGTTGGGGGGTTTCGACGATTTCATCCCTTGTATGAACAGATTAGTACCCAAATTCCCTAGCTTCAAGTGACAGGTTACTAACTTACTACTGCCAATTTATACTAACTTTGCAAGAAAATAACTCCAATTCTCAGCAGTTGCAACTTGCAACAAAAAAGTTATACCGTACACCCACAAATTCAATACATACTTTTTTTTCCCACAATAAATTCACCAAACTCATCTCAAACACCACTAATTCTGAACTTACAGCTTATACGCCACGATCACACTCATTCTCCAACTTCTTTCTTAACAGTTAACACTACCCCACGATCACACTCATTCCTCAACCCTCGTCTCATCGTCGGCGCGTATATAGGTGGTTATTTCTCTACTCATTCCTCTTTCTCTCTATACATAGTTGAGACTATCTTTATCTTTACTCAACCTATTTATTGCCCTAAAACCCAGTGCGGTTTGAATTTCATGATATTTTCTGTTTTCTTGTGGTGACTTACATACTGACTGACTGGTGAGTTAGTCAATTTTGTTGAAATAGTATTATTTTTTTTCCGTAGTCAAAACTCAAAATGATTCAAGTGTCCAATCTGTGCTGCTTAGTAACTGCATGAGTGTACGCCCCCCATTTCAGATGAGATGCTTGGTGTCAGAAAAATGTATCTTCTTGCATTTTACCATGATAAGCTAAGGCTGTTTTATGTGCACAACTTTAAGTTGCTTGATTATATTGTTGTCAACTGATATTAACACTCTTATTAGTGGTAGAACGAAGAAATCACCAAACTTTGGTTCACTTACACAATTGCACTAAGCGAAATGGAAGGAGAAAACATTGGTGAGATGAGGGGAATTTTGAACTTAAAAAGTGAGGTGTGGTGTGTGGTGTGATTTGTGCATCCGTTTATGTGGCCGATACTTCTTATTTTTAGTTAAGTTGTTGGAAGTCAATGCAGCAAAGCACTCAGGGTTTATCTCGGAAACAACCTCTCTGTTTTCTTAAACAGGGGTAAGGTTGCTTACATCCTGCCTCCGAGCACCCCCATTGAATGGGGATTTTCATTCCTTTGTTGTTGTTGTTGTTGTTCTTTATACGGTATGTGTGTGTATTGTGTGTCTAGCGCGGATCTCAGTTTGGTCCTTTGTAGCTGATCATTATTTTGGAATTTCGGCTACCTTAATTGTTGTTTTATTTAAGTGACCAAAATGGTAGAAGTTCTTTGTCTGTATTTAGTTATTTCCTTTCAATGTATATGTTTAGGGTGACAGTAGAAAGCAGAGACAACAAGGCCAAGAATGGCCCCAGAAGCAGGATGCAAAAGAGAAAGACCAACAATCTTAATTCAGGCGGCAGACATTGAGCTTGAGAGACTGCATAAGAAGCAGGAGATAGACTGGGAATGGGTGAGACAGAAAGAGTTGCGGCGAGAGCTCATCGGACAGTACAAACCAGGAAGGGTTGCCTATTTTAAGGAAGGCAAGCGTGCTAGCCTAAGCTGTGTAATTGTCGACACGTTCGTCGATGAGCTGAGAGGAAACAAACTGTACTCCCTTGTCACTGGCGTTGCCCACCAAGAGGCGCAAGGCGAGGAGGCGGCCGGAGTGAAGTGCTACATTAAGCTGGTGGAGAGTAACATGCTGACTCCGTCTGATGTTAAGTTTGCTGTTGACTTCAGAGACTTAGTCACGTTTGAAGCCTTCAGGTATCGTTCGAAGAAGAAGTTTACTGCAAGGATGGCTAAGGAAAGGTTTAAGGAGAGGTATGAAACTGGCAAGGACAGTTCATTCTTCAAGCACATTAGGAGCTTCTAGAATATATCTAGGCCACTAGGCTGGTAGATGCTACGTAGTTTCGTTGAATTTCGTATTAGTTATTGTGGATTCAAAGTTCTAATGATCTCTATATTACATATGAGTTGATGTTGGATTAATATGTTCTAAGTTCAATTATCTGGCCAAATTGTTGGATTATCTTGTTCTGAACGACCTTCATTTAATTTGCTTATTATATTAGCTGCTGCTGTTACTCATATGTGCCGTGAATCGGATGAACATCGTTTGTCAATACTTCATTTCTATTAGGATCAGCTTGGTGAATGTTTTCTTATTTCAAGTCTTCGCTTGCTGTCTTTCGGTGCTATTATATACTAGTATATTCATAACTGTTAAGAGCAGAAATACTTCCCTGGAAGAAGGCCTAATGGCCTATGGCCCTCGGCCTTTTTTTTTGTTCACAAATGTTTGTAGATATATACTAGATAGAAGTTCAGGTGCTGTAAATAAGAGATAGAGAACATGCACATCAGCACATGCGGTAGAACTGATCCCTTTCAATCTTTCATGTAAGGAAATCGATTATGTCACTAGCACCCCTTGCCAAGAAAGTATCTATGTGGTCGATATGGAAAAATCAGCATTGAGAATTTGAATGATAAATTGAGAGGGGGGGGGGGATCGATCTTAAACATTCTCAAAAAGGTAAAGGTGACCCAGGTCTGGCTCTGCGTGGCCATCGTGATGAGTTGCTCACAAAGTTATTTGGGTGTCTCATGTCATTTATGGGTATTACACTGCCAACAAACCTGACCTTTTGCCTGTTCTGAACTTTGAAGCGACTGCAACTCGCATGGTCTGATGGGTTCAGAAACTTGTTGCTTTATGCTGAATTGCTGATCAAGAATAAGTACTCTTACTCAGCATGATCCAATTAACAACCTATAAAACCTCATTACCAGCATTATCATCATCGCGTAATTCAGTACAAATCACTCACTGGCTCACTGCCATAGATTGCAGGAGGTTGACTGGTTGAGTTAAAACATAATTACAGAGATGCAAACAGGATGGCGAATTATGGGGCTACATCGTCTCAGAAGTTTAACCATGAATTTACTGTACAAAAGAGCTTTAGATGATGGAGGGATATGTGTTGCACTTCTTAATGGTATTTATTCTCAAAAAAATAGCTTCTTAATGATATTTAGTTGACTTGTTCTTTCCATATTTTCGGCTACTCTTTTGTAGAGTAAATAGTTGATCAGTTCTTCTACTGTGAATACTGTGCGTATAATACAGAGGATAAAGCGGTTCCTATACATCAGTCCTCCGAAAATCGTTTGACATCAGTGCCATTTGTTTTGCTTCTTTTTCCTGGCCTGTTTTTTTGCATCAAGACCACAACAACTATTGTGAAAAGAATACAACACCTAGATTATAGACATGGCTAGAAACAGAAAAGGTTAGGAGTTGGAATTTAGGAGCTAGAAGTATAATAGGAGAGTGACAGAAAGTGTTAACAGCAGGTATGCCACCAACAACATCCATGATGAGCACAATAGCAATCTGCAAAAGATCAGAGAGACCAACAGTATCGGATCAGTCCCACAATGTCGAGTGCGAGAGACCGAAGAAGAAACAAGAGATAGACTGGGAATGGGTTCGAGAGAAAGAGAGGCGACGAGAGATCATTGGACCATACAAACCAGGGACGATTGCCAGATTTAAGGAAGAAAAACCACCTTTGCAACCCTACAAACGTGCTGGACAAAAGTGTGTCATCGTCGACACGTTCTTCGATGAGGAGAGGGGAAACAAGCTCTATTGCCTTGTCACCGGTATCGACGACCAAGAAACACAGGATGAAGATTGGCCATTGGTGAAGTGCTATATAAAGCTGGTAGAGAGTGCCACACTAGAGCGTCCATCATTGGGAGATAAGTTTGCTGTTGACTTCAGAGACATTGTCACATTTGAAGCCTTAAAGTGTCGTGAGAAGAAGAAGGCTGCTGCTAAAGAGGCTAAGAGGAGGTTTAAGCAGAGGTATGAAACTGGCAAGGATAGTAAGATGTTCAGGCATGTACGCTGCTTGCGAACTCTTAAGGACGCATCTGCATTTTAGTTTTCATCTGGTTCTATTGAGTATTGATCTGTAGTGAGTCTCAGTTGATGTCAGGCTACACCTTAATGATTTATGAGGCCATATTGTTATCGGTTATTTATTTCATTCGTCTAGAACTATCACTAGCAGCAATTTTTCTTGTCAGTTTCAGTCATTCCTAATACCAAGCCTTCCTTGCTCATTTTCTTGTTTAGAGATGTTGCTGTTAGCTAAGATACAAAGTATATTCTGGGAGCTTTTCCTATGAAATCTCAGCACGATTTATTTACATAATCTACTTGTATGTCGCTAGACATTTTCTGTTGTTCTAAGTTACGTTGGATCCGAAGAAGGCCTACAGAGTTCTCTGACTTCTCTCCCAGTTTGGTTGAATAGAGATTTGGGTATTGATTAACATGTGGCCAATTTGAGCATCCTTGTCAGCTGCCACGATGCATATAGCCATATAGGCAACTTTACAGCTTCACTACTAGCGGATGACTTGTAGGCTGTAGTTTATGCAGTAGTCTTTCAATAAGAGAGTACTTCCACTTTGGTATAAGACTACTAACTTCTTTACACATGCATAGCTGAGAACTGTGAGAAAAACTGAAGTAAGCACAAAATCAAAGCTCCTATGTATGTCCAAGAAGAGTATAATCAATGTTGCGAGCGGAGTTAGTTGCCTGCTTGACACTGGACTTAGGCTCAAGAGTGTGAGTTTTGATCGTAGGAGATAACAAGACACACTAAGACATCCGAGTATTGAGGCAAAAATAATTCATTTGATATATCTCCCAATTTATTAACAGGAGCATAACCTGAATTCCTGGTCATTAACTATGGCATTGTTATATCCAACTTCTACAGAATATCTCATGACCGCACGGCTTGTTGCCTCATATTTATCACCGCTACCTTTTACTTTACCTGCATTGTGAGTATGTTCCAAATCACTTCTATTTGAAATAGCTTTGGGACCCCCCCTAAAGAAGAAAATCTCTTATGAAGTGCAAATGAAAAATAAAGATTTTTTTTAAAGAATTCTGTTCAATATATATGGTGTATATGTGGCTTGCATCTTCTACTATATACTATTATACTCCGTATATGTGATTGCTGTCAGCTAATTGGCATGCACTTAGATTGGTGTAATGGGGTAAGACTGAGTACATCGTACTCTTTCACTACCCCATCTGAGATGAGATTAGGCTGAGATGTTATTGTTTTTGTTAGATTGGTATAATGTAGATTACTGGACTGCAGTGAGTAGGAAACTAATTACTCCCTCCGTTTCTTAAAGTTCTTCCACTTTTTTGGAGTGCACACATATTAAGAAATCTGAAAAAAGACTAATTTATCCTCAACAAGTGGGTGAGTGAGAATGAGGGATAAGGTAATTTGACCAAAGTACAATGAGAAATGAGTCATTTAGCCAAAAAAAAAAAAATCATGCTAGATTTGAAAAGTGGAAGAACTTTCTGAGACAAACAAAAAGGAAAAAATGGAAGAACTTTTAGAAACGGAGGGAGTAGTACTTAACTAATAGATTGCAGAATGACGATGTTGAGCAAGCTAAGGAGATAAATTAGCTATTGGAGAAGTCCCGAAATTTGGAGTAACTACTTACTAGCTAGTTTACTACCGTGAGTGGAGGCGTTCTTGGAATGATTTCTGTAGCTTATTATTGTTAAAACTAGTGATGCTACTAGTACTAAGACAGTCATTAGCGAAAGAATTATGAAGTTGAAATTCTAGGTGCATGTCCTCCAATTCTTAGGTACACCTTGTGAATTTATAATTAGTATTACTATATTTATCACTAGTCATATTTTTAATGCAATTAGTCAGTCCCTTTGTAATTAGTCATAAATCCACAGGGTGTACCGGTACACCCGGTGTACCAAAGACTTGTTGGTACATGTCTAGGTAAAAGTTAAGAGCACACCTTCAACCCTTAAGGTAAAAGTTAAGAGCACACATTCAACCCTTAAGTTTGAGGGCTCGATTCTTACTAGCCTCAGTGCCCCCTTTACACCAAAAAAAAGTTAAGAACACCACTTGGCCGCTAGTACTAGGGAGCGGGAGCTTCCTCCTTTTAATTTAATTATAAGGGCATGTTTAACCTTTAACTTATTAAAGTATAAGAAATGTAACACATTATAAATTTTTGTTTTAAATTGTAGTTATATTTTCTACTTTATTAGTTAAACTCACCTAATATTTAAGAATAAATGAATTTTTTAAAAAGAAAATACATGTGGGTCTCATGTATTTAGTTAATTGTGAGTACAAGGGTGAGTTGTGAATTTTAAAACTCACCTTTATACTTTGGTGTAATGGGCCCCATATTATAGGTGTTATACTCAAGTTTAAAGATTATACTCCTCTTTAAACCCACTAAATTAAAATACAACCAATAAACATGCTCTTAGGCTAATATGTGTATGTTGCCAAAATAAATAGATAAAATAAAGTTAGAAAGATGAAGAGTAATAGGAGAAATTCGATACGGTTGACTAATAAGAATAATCAATTTTGATATTTATACTGTTGGATTCCATATTTATATAGTTCGTTTTGATATTAATATTTAATTATTTATGATAGAATAACTAATTCTCAAATTTGATAAATGTGAATTTCTGTTTTTGTTTCAAATCTTATGATAAAAAGATCCAGAGTCTATAATAATTTATCAAATCTTATATAATATATGGAGTACATATCAAAATTGGTTATAAAAAACACACATAAGAATAAATTTTTTCGATACAAAAAAAAAAAATTGTGTGATCCCGTTTCGTATATGAGACTGTGTATTAATAACCGTTAGAGTAGTCTTTAATGACCAATCGGCTAAACAATAATACCCGTGTCACCCAATCTCATATATGAAACCGGTACACACAAGTTTTTCTAATTGTCTAATGATTTATTTTTTATTTTTGCGAAAGGTACATAAAAGGGTTCATTTTACTTTTTTAATTGTAGTAATAGTCCTTATTGGGCAACTCAATGTGAACGCAAAGACAATTGCCAAAACGACGCCGTCCGTCCGTCCGTCCGTCCGCTGATTGCCATTAGCCAGTTGAGTTGTCCACTTGTCCAGTTGTCCCCCGGCTAT
>ONZK01004138.1:22266-50128 GCA_900322385.1 Pharnaceum exiguum
TCTTCTGTAAACCCCAACAACAACACTGGGTTAGAACCTGACCTGATGCATATATTTCCATCTACAACAACAACAACATTCAGAGGTTCAGTTAATTCTGAGTTCATGTGTCTGCTCCCTGTTGAAATAATGGATTACCCAACCACACTGTGTTCTACAAGCTACTAAAGAGTTCACAACTTCAGTTAATAATTAAGACAAAACTATCATTTGAGGTCTGACGAGAAATATTATGGGCTGCCTCTCTGGAAGATGGGTTTTACAATCATGGCACCCTTCAAATTCAACAAGGATCCCCATACTTATTCGTGATGTTTATGTAAAAGTAATGCATACTTAATTTTTTAGTTGTTATCGATATGGGAGGAAGCAAGTGTTTGAAGCTCTTTGACTTGTTTGTTACCTGTTGAGAAATGAGATGTAGTACAGATGTTGTAGGTTCTTCTAGCCCTTCTTATTTTAATAGTCAAGTTTCTGATAGTAGCTTATGTTCATTAGTATTGTCATCATATATTTGCCAATAGGTTGTGTTAGCATGCCTCTTTCGGGATTAATATTGGAAACTAGTGAGGGAGTGAATACTATTGACTTTAATGATAAACAGAGAGATTGAAATGAAGGATACGGCTCTTGAGAGGTTTGTCGCCTGCGGGCAACTTCAGAAGTAAATTAGGGGTGACTTTAAGCAAGGAATTGCAGGGTTCGGTGAGGAGTATAATGAAGAGGACTGTAATTCAAAATGTGCTGAACAGGTACTTAGAAACATCAGTTTTTTGTTTGGTTGCAGACTTGCAGTGTTTCATAGGCTAATTTCTATTTTCCACTTATTAATTAGGCAGATTATAATAATAGAAGGGTTGATGACAGGATTAGAAGAAGATTAAGGGAGCTTGTTACTTGGAGGCCTGACCGGTTGGCTGGAAGGTTCTGAAGTTATTTTATTATGGTGTCTAAACTTTTTTCAATGTCATTAGCAAATTTAGGATGGTTAGTTCACACTTCACAGTGCTTCAAGCATAGGCATACAGTTTTTTTTCTCTCCTTGTTGTTTGTGTTTTCTTTCTCTTTTCTTTTATTTTGTAAGTTTTTGTCCTATACAAAAATCCATATGAAGAGCTGTAGTAATCAAAGCCCTCTCAAAGAAGAGTTGTAGAATCTTAAAGGGTTTCAAGGGCATTGAGATTATATAGACACGAGCTAATAGCCAAATATGACAAGGATAGCCGCTCCAAAGTCTTTGGGGCATTTGTTACATATGGATTCTTGCTTTAGTTATATTTCCAAATTCACAAATCCAAAATGGGTGGGGGATACATGTGAAGGTTAAATGAAAGATAATGTTCAAATGAGAATTCAATATGGATTACCAATGGTTCTTTGAAAAAGGCGAGAACTGTGTTTCTCATAACTTGGCAGTGATGGTTCCGTTGGATTCATGAACTTCCTCTGTTTTGGTAACTTAGTTTGTACATGTTCGAGGAGTTATGTCTTTCATATTGTCATAGATATTAGTTTACTCTGGCTGTATCAGCTTGTTGGTGTGTAATTACTGGGTTGACAACTTGACATTTGGTTTCACCTTCTTTAAGCTCCTTAGATGGTTCTGTTGTTTTAAGTTTAAGGTTTTACATTTAATGAGATGAGTTGCGTTTAATAGTCTTTCACATCTATCTTTCCTTGTGGGTGTAGAAAGAAGACTCAATTATATATGAACAGTGGTATTTGGTTTGAGGAAAGGGGCAGTCCTGCATCTGTTTAAATGTTTTCGATCATCTTAAGCTCACTTAGCTAACTATATCATGCCCTGTAGTTTGTCAAGCATTCAAAATCTAATCTGCTGTTAAATTTGCAATAGTCAGTAGCTCTTTCTAGCGTTCTACTTCATCTCACTTCACGCAACCTGTGGAAAAGCTGACATTACTCTTTTGTGGTGCAGAGTGATGACTTCCGCACAAAGGGAAGAGAGATTATGCAACCAAAATTTCCTTCTATCAAGGAGCAACTGAATCCCTTGAGAAATTGGGTATGTGTTGCTGCCACTGAATACAAAATTGAAAGACTGACTATACTGTTTATGCATTTAGTGACTTGAATTTTGTAATTCCAGGCTGAGAACATGTCGAAGAAATGGCACCTCAAAACTGAACAAGGGGTAAAGGAGAGACCAATGATGAAGGAGCTCTCTAGGATGTTAGGGGCAAAAGGTTCAACTTGAGTCATTTCTATCGTTAATTTCTCTTGTTGTTTGTAGTGCAACAGTAATTACATTAAGGGGGCCTGTATTCGGAGAGATGTCACATGTTTATATCTCCTGTACAAGTGATCTCCCCAGAAATAATGTACAAATACCCCTCCCTGACTGTTGTTGTGTTAATGCAAGAAAGTGGTGTTATATATGAGAATTTGTCTACGACTCTCCAGTATATGATCCTGCTTTTTTATTTTGGTATAATCATATTCCGGTTTGGGGATTTCCCATAGAGAGACAGCTGATTGAAAATTTTCATACCACAAAAATGAATTGGCTTTGGCTGGCTTATGGACCACTTTCAGGGTTAGAGGTAAAAAACTTTCTCAATGGGAAGTGTGACTCAACATAGACCTTGCACAAAAAACTACTACAATCATTGCAGGAAAAGCTGCCAACACCACCAATTAGTTCATCCCTTAAAGCCATACATGTGGCATCTCCTTTCAGATTGTGGAGGAGGTCCATACTAGTGACTGTGTTCCTTCTTGCATGCTTAGTCTCAACAGACTAAACGAAATGTGTTTGCTGTTGAGCTTTTGGAGAAGAAGGTATAATGAATCAAGGTTCAAAGTTTGCAGGTTTTTCCCCCATCCTTGCTTTTCAAGTTAAGACTGTGAACACAGACAATGAGACAAATGACATTATTGCACTGTGAGGCTGGACAAGCAATGAATCAAAGTTCTGTGGCTCTCATTTCAGTTGCAAATTCAAAATATAGGAGCATCCTTGATTGGAAAAAGGCAAAAAGAGCTGGAAGTAAGAACCAGAAATTAGTGATAGATTCTCACAATAAGAAAAAAGATTAGTGATAGATGCTTTTCTTCATCTGCTTGTGGCGCAACCTAGGTGTATAATGTGCAATTCGAATGTATTCACAGCACGATGGCACCTTCCTCTTTGATACTTTGAGATTGAATATGAGACGAATACTCTTTAATCAGCTTTATGATTCCAGATTATGCATGAACATTTCTGGTATCACCCTACAAGAACTGAGACATTTGGCAGTACTTCTGGGATCAACTAACTTATCCTCCCTGTCAAGTGATAGGATTTTCCTTCTTTTTTTCTTTCATTTTCTTTTTTTCGTGGGGGCGAGGGGGCGATGGCATGTGTGCTCCAAAGGGCCAAAATGGTTTACGGATGCAATTTTGTTCACCAATTACTTCCCATGACGTTTTCCATTGACATTGCAGAGTTGCAGTTGTTTCAACTATCAACTTATGATGAGATCATGACAAAACGCAGGATATTGAATATAAGCAATGTTTACTTATAGATATTTGATGAAAGACATACCATTGAATATTCAGAGTATACAAAAATGACAACGACCAGATAGATGAGTCCTATGGCAAATCTCAACTTCCTAAGATCAGGACCTTTACAGCTATAATCTGCTACGATTACATTATTGACGATTTCCCTCAGAGTTCAAGGATTGTATCAGAAAAAGGCTTCAGTATTCAGAAAGTCACATACTAGTGAACCTCTAGAATTGTATGCCCAGTCCATACAGAATACCAAGGACAAGGCTATAAATGCACCATCTTATGGTCCTAAACTTACGAAAAAATTCGCGCATTTCCTCAAGGTCTGACTCTGGGGTGGTGGTATTGTTGGGTTCCGAAAGGTTCTTTCCATCTTCAGAGTCTGTAATGTTGAGATCTTCGGGTGTCATGTTGAAGGGCTTCATAATGGCGCAGTAGCCTTCGGTTGAGTGGTGCAAGTATTGTCCAGCCACAGGGATCAGTTGCTCTCCAGCTATGAAAACTGCTTGGGTGCTGTTTCTGTTGCAGACAATGCCAGAGTGGTTGTTCTCGTTGCCTTCTGTCTCGTTGTACAAGACTGCTGCTCCAAAATCAGATAGAAGAAAATAAGAGATGATTGAGGAAAAAGGATCTAAAAACAGATACAGATTTCTTGGTTTTCCTACTTTGAAGTAAATGTAGAAAGTCAGAAACTACCAATTGGACTATTGGAGCATTTAGAATTTCAAGTTCATTTCCCTTGCAAGTTTACAGATAAAATTGACAGCCCTTGAATAACAACACATTCTCTAGCTATAATACAGTAGTGTAAAGGAGAAATGAAATTCTAGAAATCAGAACATATTGAACAAAAGGAAATGTGCAGGAACAACCAGATTCTAATAAAAAGAATTGAAGTTGCTGATCAACTAAATGACCAAACTTTAGGCACTATTTCAAGTTACCCTATGCCAATGGTCAGATCCCTTTTTTGCTAATGTGTTTGCCTAATCATATCCTACTCACAGTGACATAACTGCTCATGCGTCCAAAAATGAACACAGTTTTAAAACAAAATTCATCTAGTGTACAATTGAAAGAACACAAAGCTAGCAGCATCTGCATATATGATCATCTTTATTTTCTAACAGAACATATAACAAGTATCTAATTCAAGAGGAGATTATTAAAGAAAGAAGCATTGAAAGAGCAGCAAACCCTGGGAGTAATTGATGGAGAATGATGGGAAACTTGCACCAACAGAAGAATTATCAACAGCTGCAAGTAAAGTCCAAGAAAATAATCACCAAATCAGAATCACATTGCTATAACTTTCGTATGAAAATGTCATTATCTTTTTAGACTATTGTACTTAAGTTTCATGCTTTTGAACAGAATTAAACAAGAGTTAGCAGATGGAAAGAAACATGAGAGAAGCAAGCATACCTGTAGCAAAAAGAGCTGCAGAACATGAGATCATCACAGTCAAGATAACCGCCACGAAAAACGCCATCCTAGCCATCTTCGAGCTCAATGCTGCCATTTTTCTCTTCTGGGTCTTGACCTCTTTTATCAAACACACAATATCCCTTCACAAAGAAGCTCAAGTCAGACTTATATTAACTATTATCAATGTTGCACTGACCAAACAAACAAGACTGTTCTTGAACAACAATGACTAGAACTGACTAATACTATTAAAGAAGGTATTTTTGATGTACTTTGAAGTTGCTAGTTGATGTAGTAGCAAGCTTTAGAGGCTTGTTTTCTTGAAGTGATGAGAGAAGTGAGAGAATGGAATCGAGCAAAGATGAGTTGCGGATTATTACGATAATGAAAGTTGTGAATGTTTTTTTCCCGCCTTTTAGAAGGTTTAGGCAGGGGAGCTCTGTAACGAACTGGACACGTCATCAGATAGCAGTTATAACAGATTGTTTTTTTTTTTGTTTGGATAATAATAAATTAATAACTTTCTTTTTATTTTTGTTATCGATCATTTAGGGCAACTTTATCCCTACAACTTTAGTGAGTTATTATAAGGAAGTTCAAACCCCAACTGTAGGGATAATCTTGTTAAGGCAAGTTTATCCCTACAACTCTCTTGCAATTATTCACATATTTCTATACAAGCCACATCATCTTATACCCACTTGCAACTCTATTTTCACTCCCACATTATTCCTACAACTTTGTTACAACTTTTCAAATAATTTATTTATTTTTAAATTTGGATAGGTATAAAATTTGGGGATATAAAAAAAATTTAACAGCACCAATGATAAAACACATGCATTAAATGTAATAGTTGCAAATGATATGAATACCTCACCTTACAACTTTGTAAAAGTTCAACAAGATTATCCCTAGAACTTAGGTTGCAACTCACTAAAGTTGTAGGGGTAAAATTTCCCTTACAACTCCCATAAAGTTGCAAGATGGGTTATTCATATGAATACCCCTCTTTGCAACTTTCTCTCTCTTCTTCAATAAATGCTAACTGATTTTTATATTGTGTTTCTCCTCAAATTATACCGTACTCATCAAAACTTTATTTTTAAAAAACAAAACATTTGAACAAATGTAAAGGAGTTGAAAACAAAGTTGTAGGGATAATGCGGAGGTGAAAATTGAGTTGTAAGAGAATGTATTACGTATAGAAATTTGTGAAAAGTTGTAAGTGAGTTGTAAGGATAAACTTATCCTTAGTCAAGTTGATTGACCTACAAAGATTAAAAAAATGCCCTTTAGTTGATTCAAGAGATTTCACTAACAAAGAGTATTCTTGTCGACGAAGTTATTAAACGGTACACATTCTAGCTCCTTAAATAATTGATTTAAACGAAATAAATAATTTTTTTGACAAATAGAGGAATAATTAGTGGGTTTTGAACATCGGTAGTTGGTATGGGTTCGATTTTCTAAGAACCTTTATTTTTGAAAAATGATCGGAATATAGGCTTTACTATTGTCTTAAGATATTTAATTTGTTTATAAAACAAAAACATTTGAATGGCTCATAAATCGTGTCTGTTTTTTATTTTTGTATGCTCTATCAAAATAGTCAAGGTTAGCATAAATCGTTTATGTGCAAACTACAAAAACAAAATACGGCCATTTCCCAATTTGTAGAAAGCTTAAATTTCCTCTGGTAATTAGACTCTCTATTTCAGAAATTTAAAAGAATTAATCAGAACTAATGGATTATCAGTGTGCACACTTAGTGTATGTGTAGCCTTCTTCTTAAAAAAAAGGTGACATGGAAATGTCAAAATTTAGTGCAATTAATAAGAATATTCGTGGTGTTACCTGATTCCAGACTAACTACTCTCAAAATGCTTACCTATATAGTGACATCGTTTGTAAATGTTTATCATTCTCGTTATTTAATTTGCTTTGTAGTTCCTCTTTTCGACGATGGATCCTCCCACGAGTCCAAACATTTCTGGTCGCCGTAGATCATTCAACTTCGCGCCCGTAAGAGGTAAGACTAAAAATAGTCACGCTTTGAGTACAAGTAGTCAACTTTTCCTCATTTCATGTACGGATGAGTAACAGAAAAAGAGGTACCAACAATCCAACATTCACTACAACAACAACTTGAGTGTAAATCCCATTCGATGAGAGCACTCGGGTCAGGATATACGCAACCTTACCCCCTGTTTAAAAAAATAGAAAGGTTGTTTCCGAGATTGACCTATTGCTCCATTGAAGTATTGACTTCCAACAACTTCACCAAAAACAAGAAGTATTAGAAGGTTTTCATAAACATTTTGTTATAGTACATAAATCACCTAAAGCTGAAAGATGGAGATAATTCTTTCAACTTCATAGGCATTGTGCCTAACAATCCAACATTCACTAACAAAGTAAATAAACCAATTTAAATACGTACTCCTACACTCTACAGTACTGAATTACTTATTAGCTGAGACTCTTGAATTTTAACTCTAAAGTAAAAGCAATACGAGTAACGAGTTGATCGAATTAAAAAAAGGTGAAACAAATTATATACATACTTGTACGGAGTATTTAATTTGGACATCTGTGTCTGCGGAAGTATATTACGCTGGTCTAACTCTAGGTAGCCATCGCATGAGCTGAGTGACCTCATCCGTGATCCTTCGGTTCACCTGCAGAGTGACGATCCGAGGAAAACAATTCAACATCGTACAACTGACCATTTCAAACAATTGCTCCTTGATCAACAAGCAAGACTATTATATTCAGTATCAAGTCAACGCAAATTTTCGTCAGCTAATGATTCTATATATATACAAGAAGATTGCCAACATTATGAACACAACTTACACAAGAAGAGCAAGCAACATCAAAAGCTAGACCAACAATTTCCTCACATTTTGTTCTAATTAAGAAAGTCTTCGTTTACAAAAAAAAACATGGAAAAGCTCTCGGGAAGAAGAATTCTTTTGGTAGCTGTGGTCATTTTAATTGCATTTTCGAGTTTTGGTTCTATTAGTGCTACAAGGATGCTACCAGGAGATCACAAATTTAGTGAAGATACTACTGCTGATCAATTCTCTGCATACGAGACCGCAAAACACACCATGGCTCATTGGTTCGAACGACTAGCAGGCGGTCCTAGCAGCGGTGGTGGTGGCCATTAAACATATTATCATTTTGTAGTACGATTTATTAATTTTATTCAATTCATTTGTTCTGTATCAAGGCAGTAGCAACTGGGCATATATAGTAGCATGTAAATCATACTATACTAGCTTCATTTTTTTTTTGGCTTCTACTTCATCTTTATAGGTCCTCTAGGATTAATCTATATAGGATAGCTCATCATATCGAATTGTCTTCCTTCTTTCGTTATCTTAAAGCACAATTAAGGTGCACATTTTGGCATCATATGATATAAATCCATTCTCTTCACTTATTGCTGTATTATCTTCTTTTTCTTTTCTTTTTCTATACTATACTAGCTCTGTTTGGAAAAGCATATATACGATGGGTATTTTTAAAGTTGATAATCAATTATACATTTTTGGAAAATTCAGTAGTATTCGTACAATATGACATCTCCTGATAGAACATAAGGAGTATCTCAAGAGGGGGAGTGAATTGAGATAAACACGAGAATTGGTCGTTTTTTGCAACTGCAGGGTGGTTCCTCACAACTTTGCTGCTGTAAGGTAATTCTCAACCTAGTTCCCCTTTGACAGGAACTAAGTTCGTATTATAAAGAAGAACGAAACTGAATATGTAATTAAAGTACGAATAATAAAGAGTATCTTGACACACATAGTTTTATAGTGGAAACCCAAACTTGGGAGAAAACCACTTAATCAATTATCACGACTCAAAGAGACCAATGAGTACAAGAGATCTCACTATCACTCGTACACACCACACAGAGACAAAGTCCCCAATAGTTCCTAGTCCATGGGACCAAACACAATTCCTAATCTAAGGAATCAAACACAGTCTCAAAGAGACCAACCTCTAATCCAAGAGCTTAAGTTACCACAAGATCAGAGCTTCTATGAAAGTAAAGAGGTACACTACGTCCTAATGGAAATATACACGAAGTACTCGTGAACTTAAGCTGTTGTGGGGAACTCACTTAAAAACTAGTATGTATTCAGACGAAGAACTGGGTTTGTTTGTGTTTTAGTGTATTAACTATTCAATTTAGCACGTACACCAATAATTCTAAACCTAAGCACGTCTAACATACATATACACTAGTAACCTAGAGCCTCACCATGAGGTTAGTCTCCAAGTCGTGCATAGTAAGTAACTACAAAAGTAGTCTTAAAAGATATACCAAATACATGTTATGTGAAGATTTCTTTTGTCAAAAGAAACTTACTCAAATTAGGATCTTGTAAAATCTTTTTCTTTAAACACATAGCAGCTGTAAAGTAATAAAATAGTTGGCCAAAATACTTTTGAAATCATATTTTATTCTTTCCAAATATCGGATTAGAAAATAGAAAACATTTTCTCCAAGAAAATTTTTTCTTTTATATCTTTCCATAAATCCAAAAGTAAATCCCTTTGTAAGAAAACATATTTTGTGACCAAAATACTTTCATAAAAAGTTTACCCATTAACACAAAAAGGTTAAAACCATTTTCGTGCATAAAGAATCAGACAAAGATTGGAAACCTTATTCGCTCACATTCAGGTCTGATTAGGTAGTTTCCCAGTTGAAACTAGTTGCTTCTCACCAAGCTAGTCCCCCCTATATTTCTGAGTTGTTCCCCATAACAGCAGTTCATGACTTCGCGTAATTCCCTACAAAGAATCTATAGTATATAATCAATACACTACGTAACCATGATTCTTGTTAGTATAGATAGAAGTGTAGCTTCAGCATCAATCACATGAGTTGAAACACTTCTTCTTCAAACCATCATCACCAAGCCACTTCACCTAGTACATTTGGTTTTTATCATCGAACGAACCTAAAAGACTGTTTTGACAAAAACAATGATACCAATATTGTAAGTTTTTGTAGATCATGAATGAACCTTTACTTTGAGCTCATTTGGCGAATCATCACCAAAACATTAGGTAATCTTACATCTCCCTTCTTCATTTTTGTGGTGCTTAATTGTTGTGCTTATGGTCCATTGCCTATGAAGTTGAAAAAATTATCTCCATCTTTCAGCTTTAGGTGATTATAGAATATAACAAAATGGATATGAAGACCTTTCAGTACTTCTTATTTTTGGTGAAGTTGTTAGAAGTCAATATTTCAATGCAACAATTTGGTTAATCTCGAAAACGACCTCTATATTTATTTATTTATTAAAAAGGGTAAGGTTGCGTACATCCTGACTGCAAATACCCCTATTAAATGCGGATTTACACTCAGTTGTTGTTGTTGTTGTTGTTATGCACTTGTGCTTAACTTTGTGGGCCGTCCTAACTGGCAAGTCAATGGTACAGTCATCCAGTTACAACTTACAAGTAGTGATTGCCCGTCATCGTGTCTATTAGATTATGTTTTTAGTTTCGCAATAGTTCCTCTTTAGGCCCAATTATGCACCATCAATAGATGGATCTGATGGAAGCATAGAGCCAGTTTCGGGAGTACTGGATCTGGGCCGAAGTTGATGATAGTTATAATAATAAACTTATAATAACAGAAACACATACTCCGTAATGAATACTCCTACAC
This sequence comes from Pharnaceum exiguum, assembly GCA_900322385.1. Classification (NCBI taxonomy): domain Eukaryota; kingdom Viridiplantae; phylum Streptophyta; class Magnoliopsida; order Caryophyllales; family Molluginaceae; genus Pharnaceum; species Pharnaceum exiguum. The sequence goes on from ONZK01004138.1 coordinate 32,921, forward strand.
GGCTACACTAGGATAGACTCATAGTAGTATACTCCAAAATTCCTAATGTTCCAAGAACATTGAGCATTTTTTCATGCTACCCTCGAGTATGTTTCATGTTTGTTTCATTATGAGTTTAAATTCTTTTAGCTAGATTTGATGAAATGAAGACAAAAATCTTGTGTGCAATGTCGGGCAATTGTTTTGGGTATGGTGAAAGTCTTGTGTACGTTATATTCGTACGGCGTAGTATTTTCTTGGAGGGGTATGGTATCTCATGGAAATTATTAGGAAAAACGTAATAGAGGAGTATAAAGTGAGAATTGGCGACTGCGTGAAGAGGTACTTTTTTTCTTTCATAAAAGATAAAATGGCATTGTAATTCCGAGATTGGCGTAACTACGTGAAGAGATAATGCTTAATCTAAATTAAAATACTATTCACACAAAACCCGTTTCATATATGAGACGAGGCCATTAATGGCTGTTTAAGGGTCACTAATGACCACCATAAAATAAAAAATGATTCATTGATAAGGATTTTCCATAAATCCTCTCGTTGAGGTAGGCCCTATTGTCAACAAGGTGACTTCAATTGAATTTATTCTATCAACAAATTGGTAACTTTCAGCAATTTTTTTTAGAAATCTTTATGCAATTTTAATTTCATGATTGAGCTAGCCTATTACCGATAAATTCAATTCATTGGCGAGCTCGAGTATTCTTTTTTTTGTAGCTCAAATGCTTAGACGGTGGATTCTCTTACTTGATCATCCCATAAACTAGACCAGCACAAGAGGAGCATCTGAAGCCTTTTTACACTTCATAGCTATTAGTAAAGTCAATATCATTTCCACTAATCTTTGAACTATATAAAGCTAGCTTTTTGCCACCAACCCACTTATTTATCCTTTCCTCAAAGCCAGTCATCATCTTCCATGACTCTCAGATATAATTCAGTTATACAATAACCTGTAGCAAGTTTCATATGATTACAGGGCGGCTGAAGAAAGTTACTTTGGGGCAAAAGAACTGTGAAACCTACCTTGTTTGCGGCTCTGAAGACCGCTAAGTCCTATGCCCCGCTCAAAGCCAGCATTGACAATTTATGACAACTTTAGTACTAACTAGACAATATATAGAAGGAATAACGGGCAGCAGCAAAAATCAATTATATTCTCACTAAACTTAGCTATCTTAAGAGTGTAGTCGTGTAGACACTATAGTCCCAAAAAAAAAAACATGAGTGGTAATTTGCTACTACAAGTTGCCACCATGACTATGATGATTAACATTTTCATGGTTGTGAAAGTAGGAGCTCAATACCAACTTAGTCGACATGGATGTCGTGACAAGTGTGGCAATGTTACCATCCCGTATCCGTTTGGGATAGGAGAGGGGTGCTACTATAGCGACAACGGTGATGGCATATACTACAACATCACTTGTGATGAAAAACATGGGCCTCCAAGGCCAATGTATGGCGACGAATCCAATGGCATGGAGGTCTTAGATATCGGGTTATCGGAGGGTCAAATTCGTATTGCGTATTACAATTCCCGTGTATGTTATGCCAAAAATGGCTCAGAAATTTACCAAAACTCTCCGTCTGTCGATATGCAAAGATTCACCATCTCCTCCACTATGAACATGTTCGCGGCCATTGGGTGTGACACCTATGTTTGGTTCGAAGGCATGCGCCATGATAGAGATTATAGCACGGGGTGTATGACTGTTTGTGATTCTCTAGAGGATGTTGTCAATGGGACATGCTCGGGAGTTGGTTGTTGCCAAGTTCCAGTTCCTGATGGAATCACGAGTATCAACATCAGTGCCACTAGCTTCGAAAATCATGCCAAGGTGCGGAGCTTCAATCCATGTAGCTCTGCCTTTGTCGTGGCAAAAGATGCGTTCAACTTCAGCGTGGCAAACTTGACTAGGATGCTAGACAAGGTTGACAAGCTTCCTGTTGTGTTTGATTGGACTGTTGGGATAGAGAATTGTTCATCCGCTTATGCTAATGGTACTTGTTTGTGCAAGGGAAAAAGCACTTGTGTTGATTCAATACATAATATTGGTTATCAGTGCCAATGCTTGCCAGGATATACCGGTAATCCATACTTGGAAAATGGTTGCCAAGGTAAATTATCCAAATCTCTATTTTTCTCTTATTAAGTTTACAAATTTATTTCACATTGAGTCTAGCTTATTTCGTAGGTAGATATGGCAACTATATCACTATCCATTGCCTTTGACATTTCTATTGTTCGATTTATGTAGATATTAATGAGTGCGCTGACCCGCGTCTTAATGATTGTGAGTATCGGAAGTACTGCAAAAACATTGCTGGAGGTTTTGAATGCCACTGTCCAAAGGGCTTTCAAGGGAATGGGACAAAGGCTCATGGTTGTGTTAAAGCAGCTAATAAAAACATCTTCACGACTGCCTTCATGGTCGCTGTAGGTAAGCCTTTGATGACCACATCTCATTTTGGTTGGGGCATAATTCTTGAAAATTGATATGCACATGATAAGAATCCTTAGTAAATTAATACTACAGTACTGAAGATTTTTGACACATGATCGTTGAAACATTTGCTATATTAATTTGTGTAGGAGTTGGAGGTGGCATCATTGTTAAAATTCTGGTTCTCTTTTGGTTATATTGGCAGCATGAGAAAAAGCAGCTTCTGAAAGAAAGAAAAGATTATTTTAGGCAGAATGGTGGTCACCTCTTGCATACAAAACTTGCTGGACGAGATGTATCGGTTGAATCAGTCAAGATCTTCACAGCTGAAGAACTAGAAAAGGCAACCAATAAATATGGTGACAATAACATCATAGGAAAGGGAGGCTTTGGTGTGGTGTATAGTGGCATCTTATCCAATAATCAAGTAGTCGCCATCAAGAAGTCTCTCAAAGTGGACTCAGCACAAAGTGAGCAATTCATCAATGAAATGATTGTTCTATCCCAGCTCAATAACCGTCACGTCGTAAAGCTCTTAGGATGTTGTTTGGAGACGGAAGTACCTCTACTCGTGTATGAATTTATCGACAATGGAACCTTAAATGATCATTTACATGATGAAGAAAAGGCGTCTCTCCTCACTTGGGATGTTCGTCTTCGTATAGCATCAGAAGTTGCTGAGGTATTATCCTATCTGCACACAACAATCTCTATTCCAATCATCCATAGAGATATCAAGTCCACAAATATTCTGCTAGACAGAAATTATACGGCAAAAGTTTCTGATTTTGGAGCCTCAAGGTTAGTTCCAATGGACCAAGATCACTTGGCTACCATGGTGCTAGGAACATGCGGGTACTTAGATCCTGAGTACTTACAAACAAGTGAATTAACTCCAAAGAGTGATGTCTACAGTTTTGGTGTTGTCCTTGTGGAGCTTTTGACCCGAGAGTACGCGATTTCTTATGACAGACCTGAGAGCGAGAGATGCCTAGCGATGTTCTTTCTTCGGAAGTTAAAAGAAGATATCTTACATGAGATCCTTGACACCAAATTGCTTGAGATTGAAGAAGAAAATATCAGCCAGATCAAAGAAGTTGCATGTTTAGCTCAAAAGTGCTTGAGATTAAAGGGTGATGACAGACCCTCCATGAAAGAAGTTGCTATAGAACTACATAGGATTAGAGGAATACTAACGAATTCACACCCATGGTGCTCAACAAGTGCACTGGAGAAAAGTAATTTGATAACGGATCATGACTCCTTGAGACTGTTAAATGATGCGCAGATCCGCAGCAATACAATGGAGTCTTGTAACAGCCAGATAAGTAGCCTCTTGGCATCTTTAGAATATGGAAGATGAAATCCTCTTTACTCTGTGTTGTCTGACAGTAGTTATGTCATGAACTGGTGCATCAATGATATTACTAATGACTCCACTAATTGCAAGTTTTGCAAATAAGAAATGGCATTGGACTTATTAGTTATTAACATAGTTGATGAGACTGTATATCCCTACGCATTTTTGCCAGTGAAATAGGAAAGGTCGGTTTCATATATTGATCTTCTCTATAGTCTATACACAGACAAACTTGAACTTGTATAAAGAGCTCTGAAGGTAACTTCACAGTTCTGACATAATAATGTCTTATTCGTATAACAATTTAGCTAAAATTAGAACACAGATTTAAGCGCAAAATATATCTCCTTAGCAAGTGAGATTACTCCCTGGATCAACACCAAAATCACTGCAGTACTTCTGGTAAAATTGAACACGATCGTTAGCTTCAGCAGGATTTTGGCCATTGCATTCAAGGGCACCATTGATAGCTTTGGTGGTAGCTCCAAATCCTTGGCCAATAACAGAATGTACATTGTTCATCCAGAACCATAAAGCAGACTTGAAGGCTATAACAGGATCACTTGACACGGCTTGGGGGTTATTCAATCCATCGAAGTTAATGGCATTTCCACAAGGAACGTAGTTGTAGTTCCATGAGATTTGAAGTGGCCCTCTTCCGTAGTATTTCACGTTTGGGTTGCAAGGGGTGTTGCTCGGGTCGCAGTACGGGTCAGTTTGTGCTCCATCCTGTTCCTCTATGTGGCAGAAGACTGCAGAAAAGAATAGAGGCTTAGATTGTTGTGCAACTTACAGGTTAAATTCTTCCAAGAACATATAAATGACGAAATGATCAAATTCAAAAATTTACATAACACTAGCTATGTTGTGCCAGAAATGGCTTTAAGAAGTTATCAAGTTATGAGTTATGACAACAAAATGTTACATGGTCATCAGAGATGCATGGTCATATATATGAACTTCTTTACTTTTCAATATATACATAGACTAAGCCATAACAAAAGGAAGAAATTCTGGTTGAATTCAACTAAATCACTTTGAATAAACGGCTTAATTACCTCCAGTCTCATGTGAAACATGTGCAAAGAAGGCGGCGATCTCCCTCTTGGAGTCATCGCTAGAGCCACTGGTGCCAAAATCAGGGTAATTACCAACAGCGTTGAGAAATGCATCCCTAGTGTAGAAGTTCTTCCCTGGGCAACTACCTGCGGCTTGGCCGATGATGCCATCGAAGAAGCCCTGGCTAACAATATCAGAGACCGAGGTTCCACTGCTTCCGCTGCTGCCACCGCTGCTTCCACCGCTGTCACACGGGCCTCCCTTACAGCCTTGACCGCAATATGCTGGTCCACTGCCACAAAAGCCATACTGGCTACAACAAAGGCTAGGGTCACAACCACAATTTTGGGCAAATGTTGCTATAGGGAAGGTTGAAATTGTTATGATGAGGGCCAAAAGTAAAACCGACAAGATGCTCTTAGTAGGAATTGCCATATTGATATATAACTAGCTAGGCAAAGAAATGAGGTTTGTTTGATGAGGATATTGTGTTAGCATAAATGAGTATTTATACATGTTCCTGTGGAGAAAAGTCTGAACTCTGAAGAATGAATGTGGAAATTTTGTGTTAGTTGATAAGCCACGGCATGATGCCATTAAGGTTGCATTGTAGTACTCTGTACAGTTGTTGCAATTAACCGGTATTGAAGTTTGACTTGGTTCACTCATGGACCTGTTCACGTCCAACTAGGTTCGATTCGCATGGGTTAGGCTGATTGGGTCTCAATTGGTGAGCTGATAAATGCTCACTCAGAGACTGAGCGTGAAGTATACATTTTTCATGGCTCGACTGTTGTTGAACATTTGAACATGGTTAATGCAATATTAAAATCGGATTATACTACCATTTACTAGTTGTTGTACACTTGGGCTTGAAAGTATCCTCAACTTTATCTTGTAAAATAGTTCTCACCTCATAAAAATTTCACCATATATAACTTAAATAATTTGGGTTGACGCAATTTTTACAAACTAGGTCCTAATCCGTACTAAGCACGGGTGCATATTGTATTATCATTAAAATTTAAATATTAATTAATTGGTGTGTGTTGGGATGATGTAATTTTAGAGAAGCAATAAGTGTTTGTGTGTATCTGTATTATGTAGTAAAGTAAGTCAACTAGAGATTCGAATTCAAATCGAAAATGTATTATGTAAGGTGTAAATTTAAAATCATTTTGTAATTTAAGTAGATATCGTAAAATGTGCCTAACAATAACATTTATGGAAAACTGGAAATACACTAGACATATAACACGATCCATTTATTTGGATGCAGTCATGCAGCGTACGTAAGTTGGGATAAACCGAAGTCCGGATCTTTGCAAAAAAAAAAAAAAGGATATTTTACGTTTTGCTACCCTGAGGTTTGGCCTAATTATGAATTAGTGTCCCGAGGTTTGGATATTATTTTTTTGGTGACCTGAGGTTTGGTGACGTTAGCTTTTTAGTGGTTTGACCGTAAAGTGGAAGAGTTGACTGTTAAAATTGGTGACGTGACTGTTGATTTTCAAATTTATGAATTTTAAATGTCCAATTTACCCCTTTTTATTTTTATGCTTTCATTTCATTTTATTTTATGATTTGAAAAGGGGTAAATTGAACATTTAACATTCATAAATTTGGAAATCAACTGCCACGTCACCAATTTTAACGGTCAATCCCTCAACTTAACGGTCAAACCACTAAAAAGCTAACGGCAGCAAACCTCAGGTCACCAAAAAAATAATATCGAAACCTCGAGATACCAATTCATAATTAGGCCAAACCTCAGGGCACCAAAACGTAAAATATCCAAAAAAAAAAAAAGGTAGTTAATAGTAATTAAGTTCCCCACAATTCGTAAAAGTAAGCCAAAAAAGTTTCAACTAGCATATTGGGTAAATTATATCATACACCCGGTGTACCATCAGTATGGTACACCAAGCCCATACATATGTTATATAGTGTATCATATATATGGTTATTTTTTTTTTGGGCTGCTATGTTGCTCTTGGGTCAAGCCCAATATATGATACATGGTGTACCATTCTCATGATACACCGGGTATAGGATGTACGAATTCAGCATATTGCCTAGGATTAACGCCTACCTAGCTTAGCGTACTTCATGCGATCTATAATGTCTAGCTAGAACCTAGCTTTTTCATTAAAAACAAGAAAGTTCGTTACGCCAAAAAATAAAATTGCAAGCCTAATCAACTAGCCTAATTTGCAATGTTTTAAAAATTGAACCGGTCATCAAATTATACTCTTAACTTATATTTACTGGTTCAATCGTTACTAAATACCTGTCAGAATCGGCATTCTAAAATAAAAATATTAACATATATTTAAAAAATGAACCGGTCAAAACCGTCCGGTTCAAGCCGGTGTGACCAGTTTTAACCGTTTTTTGACCAATCCGGTTAAATGATCAAATTTGAAACCGGCCAGAGTGCCAGACCACCGGTTCTCGATTGAATCCGTTTTCAAAACATTGCAAATTTGCATACACTTCAAAGAAGGACTGACAGTAGGGTACTAGGGTAGGGTTTTCATCAATGTCATAAGATGTAGGTATATTGTGGGACTAGCTAGTTGTACAATTGACAAGACACTATAGGCTACAGCAGGGAACTTGATTTAGTCTCATACGCAATTATATATCTTGGCCTGGAATGATCTATCAGCTGTTAGCTTTCATGCATATCGCCTAATACGGAGTATACAAAAGTCGATCTCTGCATATCATCGCAATCGTATTAGGCAAGCAACAAATTCTTATACGCTTGCGTACTGAAGCTGCTAGCTAGATTATGGAAGAGCGGAAGTATAGACTAATAGACGCCACCATTAGATCTCATTATAAAGAAAGAGAACAAAATACACAAGCAAACAGATAAATGATCCATTGCCATAGCTGACTACTGACGATTGAGTCATGACAATACTTTTCTCGGCTTCTAGTTTTGGGAAAATTTCTATCAGGCGATTGACTTGAGTGAAGGTATCGTGAAAACTGTCTCACATTCGCTCAATACAAAACTGTGTTGTAGTTTGTTTCTTACATATGGTCCGTTTTTCGTGGCTACCGAACTACAAAGAACTAACCCAAGTATATCCCATTATTGGAAATTTTGCAGCTTGGTCAAATAAAGACAAATTTGGAAAAAAAATCACCTTGGAAAGTAATCTGCTACTTGTTCATGTACTACAAATAACAAATGCCTTGGTTTCTTAATCACGCGGGAGGTACCGAGATGGAGGTCCAAATCCGAAACATATTATATGCAGTAGTCATGATAAGTCAGATGATATCTCAACCTGATCATTATGATCGAGTGAATTAACAATCACCGGTTTTTTGCTACGTACGAGGGATCAAGATGATGGGAAAGGGATAAGAAGTTAATCTGATCAATATATTTCAAGATTTTTGTTTAAAGCCATACTTATATGAGAAGGAGCGTAACTAAATTAAAGGAAAAATACATTTTAGATACCTAACCTATATTATAATACCAAACTGGGATTTAATTTATTTGATATGTTAAAATGGGTACCTGAACTTATTAATTAACGTCGTACGGTAATGGAACCTCAACTGTCTTTGTCACAGAAACTGTCAAAGTCAGGGATATTTTGGGCAATTCACTTACTGCTTATCTAAAGCAACAAAATTTCCCCGCATTACTAAGAAATAAAACTTTCTATTCTATTAAAATAAGTGAAATGCGGGGAAATTTTAAAGTGGGGAAATTTTCGCTCATTTCACTTATTTTAATAGAACAAAATGTTTTGTTTCTAAGTAATGCGGGAAAATTTTAATGCTTTGGAAGTTTGGATAAGTAAGGATAAGTAATAAGTGAATTGTGACAGAAAATAATTGAGGTCTCATTATGGTACGACATTAATAAATTCACGTACCCATTTTAACATATAGAAAAAATTGGACCCCAATTTGATATAATGGTATAAATCAGATACCTAAAATAATATTTTCCCTAAATTAATGGGGATAAACTAAATTGATTGTAATTCCATCGACTTTATCTCGCGATGGAGTACTACTTCCTTTACATGATTTTATTTAACGATCAGTATATGTACCATTTTTGTTCCAACAAACAAAGGAATATTTCATAGTAGGAATAACATCTATTACAATTTTGCTAAAGGTCACAACGTTTAGACAATAAAAATTGTCTAAACATGACATTCTTTGTAATTAAGAAGGATTGGAAGGACTTGCTTAATAAAAAAAAAAAACTGAAGTATGAGATCGTTACAATAAAAACTGAAAAAATAGCTAGAAAAAGTGCCTAAAATAAGTTGAAACCGAAAATAATAATTATTCTATTTCCATAAAAGGTGTATGAAATCTCTCCATACTTTTTGTTAATTATTTCCATAAATTGCCCTATATAATTAAAAAGCAAACTAATCACATCACATATATGACTGATGAATCACGTCTTCATATGATATACTTCACTTCTTCTTCTTCACAGAATTGTAAGTCATTAATTCTTATTAGTACAACTGACTGATCTACGTGAGTACGTGACTTTATAAACCCCAAGTCCAGATGAGATTATACGGATGATATCCTATCGAAGTCACTGGAGCTAAAACAACTAAAGGCACCGCAATAACTAATGCCTACTCCATCCACCCAAAGCCACCACCGAAATAACTAATTTTAATTATTGTATGCCATAGTAAAATTTGTGTCTTAAAAGCTAATAAATCTTTATTTTGTAGTAAAATTAATGAATACCATGGTGAAATATTTGAGTACATAGTAAAATCAAGGGTTTAAAAAGTAAAACTTATATCGTTACGTTATAACTAATGTATACCATAGTAAAATATTTTATGATGTGTGGTAAAAGTGATGCATACAATAGTGAAATAGTCTTCAATGCTTAATAAAATCGAGTGTTTGAAAAGTAAAATATGGTGTAAATAAAAGGCGAAATTGATGGGAATAATCTCTACTTCGAACGATTATCCAAAATAATTCATACTTCAAAATTTATTGCGAATAATCCATACTTGAACCTTTGTCGCATAGAAGAATCTAATGAAGGTTTCCGATGGTGTTTTTGGAAAAATAAACATTGTGTTAGGTCTTCAAGTTTCATTTTGTTTGTGAAATACATCAATTCTGATCTATAGATGTATAGCCAAAGTTTTAATTTTTACATTGTGACATATTTTAGAATTTTGTTGAATTGTTCCAAGATATAGGGTTGAAGTAGGGATTATTTTCAGCAATTTTTGAAGTTTTAATTATTTTTTGATAATCGTTCGAAGTAGAGATTATTACTAGCAATTTTGCCTAAATAAGCGAAACTAGTAAAATCTTTTGTAATGTGTAGTAAAATTAATGGATGCCATAGTAAAAAAAATTCGAGAGCTTAGTAAAATTGAGTTCTGAAAATGCAAATTTAGTGTTCTATAACCGATGGATACCATAGTAAAAAAAATATGTAATCTGTAGTAAAATTAATGCATAACATAGTAAACCACTTTTAATGCCTAATAAAATAGAGTGTTTGAAAGTAATATATGCTATTTTAAAAAATGGTAAATTATTTTATATTATAATTGAGAATGATTATATAAATTAAAGGAAGAGATTGAATATTCTAAGCTAATTAACAAAGAAAAAAATCGGGGACTCCTTTTCCTGTTTTTCAATTACAAGTTAATGCATCTAGTTTTTGCGAAAACACAAATGTACAAAGTAGCAAATAGTTTTTCTTTTTTAAGCTAAGGTTTGAGTATTTTCTTATAAGAAGTAGATTTGACTAGAAACAGTGAATTGATGTTTTATTGTTTTTTTTTTACTTTTCCTAATCTACAAAAATAATTAACTAAGTACGTAGTTAAATTAAAAATATTATAAGGGTACATAGTAAACTTAATCAAGATTTATGCAAAATAATTGAAAACATTATTTACGATTAAAAAATTGAAGACACAAAAATGAAATTCATAATTGAAGTTGACAACATTGAATTTAATATAAAGGTGCATGATACAAGTCATAAAAGTTTATAAAGAATTAGTTTTAAAATGAATGCATACCTTAGTAAAATTCTATAGAATGGTTAGTAAATATATAGCCTCATTCATAAAAGCAAAAGTTTGTAAAAAGTGAATATATAAGTGAAAAACATGAAAATCCATTTTAAAATTATTTTATAGCTCATTATAAGCTTATAGAAATGCTATTGAAAATGGAAGCCACGGATATAAAAATGAATTTAAATTAACTGATACCATAGTAAAAAGTAAAAGTTAAATATTATATTTTATAACTAACAGATACCATAGTAAAAAAAGTTATATCATGTAGTAAAAGTAATGCATACAATAATTAAAAAATGGATATCGAGATCAAAACTTTTAACGTTTGCGAGTTACGAGATGAGCTAAACTGGACTAGACTAGGTGAACTGAATTGGACTAAATTGAACTGAACTAAACTTAAGTTCTATAGAACATGCCCTTTTTGTGATTGAAACCTTAGTAAATTCTTTGGGATGGCTATTAAATTATAGCCACATATATGAAAAGTTAACTATGCAAAATCGAATGGACACCATAGTAAATAATTTTGAATGCTTAGTAAACTGGCCTTATATAAAAATTTGACTCTCGAGTGTTAAAAAGCAGTAATTTGGTGTTCTAAAACTAATCGATACTATAGTAAAATCCTTTATAATGTGGTTTAATATTAATGGATACTATAGTAAAATAGTTTGAATGCTTGGTAAATTAAGGCCACGAACATAAAGGTTATGTCTTTATAAAGTGAAAATTTATGATTAAAATCTAATGGAATACCGAATACCATTGTAAAATATTTTAAAATGTGTAGTAAATTAATATGTATCCTAGAAAAATATATTTTTTAATGATGGAACCCTTGTAAAATAATTTTGAATGCATGACAGAATTAAGGCCATGAGCATAAAAACTACTCCCTCCGTTTCTGAAAGTTCTTCCACTTTTTGCTTTTTGTATGTCTTAGAAAGTTCTTCCACTTTTCATATCTAGCATGTTTTTTTTTTTGCTAAAAGACTCATTTACCCCTTGTACTTTAGCCAAATTACCCTACCCCTCATTCTCACTCACCCACTTGTTGAGGATAAATTAGTCTTTTACCAACTTTCTTAAAATGTGTGCACTCCTCAAAAGCGGAAGAACTTTCAGAAACGGAGGGAGTAGTGTTTAAAAAGTAAATTTTGGTGCTTTGAAACTAATGGATACTATAGTGAAATGATTTTTAATGTATAATTAAATTAATGGATATCATAGTAAAATAGTTTAAAATTTAGTAACTTTGAAACCATATACGTAAAATTTAAGTGCACAAATTAAAAAGTAAATTTTGGTCAACATACTGGAATTGTAGAAATAAATTTTAAGAAGAGACAGAAACTCATAAGCTTTGAATAAAAAATAAAAGTTCTTATGTACGTTGATTGTGGGTTGGCCAAATCGGAAAGAGATGTCCACACAAATTAAAGTTATACATTTTTTTCCTTTTTGTTTTCTTCTATCAAGGGTAAGTTTCAAGCTTTGCTCATATTTTCATTTTAGTCCTTTTCATATTTAATTTTAAGTATTAGTACCTCTAGTTTGGCACAAATAATCACTAAAATTATAAAAATGACATGTTGAGACAAGTTTTCATGTCTCAACGTTGAGACCTTTACCATTACTCTTAGTATTATTTCATAGTAGTAACAAGTGTTCCTTGAAAATTGACCACCGTTATTAAAATCTCAATTCACCTCCTCTCTTTGAGATTCACCTTCTATTCCTACAAATACATGCATGTAAGATAAGAAGTCCAAAATACATTAATCTCCCTAACATTGGAGATTACCCCCAGGATCGACACCAAAAGCCCTGCAGTATTTCTGATAAAATTGAATTCGATCATTAGCTTCAGCAGGGTTTTGGCCATTGCATTCAAGGGCGCCATTGATAGCTCTGGTGGTAGCTCCAAATCCTTGGCCCAAAACCGAATGTACATTGTTCATCCAAAACCATAAGGCAGATTTAAAGGCTATCACGGGATCTTTTGCCACGGCTTGGGGGTTATTCAATCCATCAAAGTTAATGGCTTTTCCACAAGGAACATAGTTGTAGTTCCATGAGATTTGAAGTGGTCCTCTTCCGTAGTATTTCACGTTTGGGTTGCAAGGGGTGTTGCTCGGGTCGCAGTACGGGTTAGTTTGTGCTCCATCCTGTTCCTCGATGTGGCAGAAGACTGCAGAAAAGAATAGAGGCTTAGATGGTAGTTCAACTTACAGGCTTAGGTTAAATTCTTCGCAGAACATATTAATCACGAAATGATCAAATTAAAGCATAACGTACACTAGCTATATGTTTTGCGCCATAAATGACTCTAAAGATATTATCAAGTTAAGAGTTATGACAGAAAAAAATGTAAAATCGTGGTCATCATAGATGCATGGCACGCAGGAAAGTGTAGACCGCGCCTTGAGTACATTTTCTGATTTTCTGCTGAAATTTGAATAGTATAGAGTGTATGCGTATGAGGCCAATTGATGAAAGTCATATAATGAACGAACTTCTTTACTTTTCAAAATATAATTAGACTAAGCCATAAAAAAAGGAAGAAATTCTGGTTGAATTCAACTAAATGATCACTTAGAATAATCAGCTTACCTCCAGTCTCATGTGAAACATGTGCAAAGAATGCGGCGATCTCCCTCTTAGAGTCGTCACTAGAGCCACTGGTACCAAACTTTGGGTAATTACCAACAGCGTTGAGAAACGCATCCCTAGTGTAGAAGTTCTTCCCTGGACAATTACCCGCGGCTTGGCCGATGATGCTATTAAAGAAGCTCGGACTAACAATGCTAGAGACCGAAACTCCGCTGCTTCCACTAGGACCACTAGGAGTGCCACTGTAACACGGGCCTCCCTTGCAGCCTTGGCCGCAATACGGTGTTCCGGTGCCACAGTATCCATACTGACTACAACACAGGCCAGAGGCACAGCCACAGTTTTGGGCTAATGTTGCAATAGGGAAGGAGAAAATTGCGACCAAAAGTAGCACCGACAAGGTGTTCTTAGTAGGAATGCCCATCTTGGTAAGTAGGCAAAGAAGTACGGTTTGTTTGATAAGGATAGTATGTTAGCTTATATAAATGCATGTGTATTTATACACGTTGTGCGGAGAAAAGTCTGAAGAATGAATGTGGATATTTTGTGTTAGCTGATTAGCCACGGCATGATGCCATTATTGTCTTAGTACTGTACGTACTATAGCTGCAACTACTAACTGGTCTATATTGAAGTTTGGCTTCACTCATCGACAAGTTCAAGTCCAACCAGCCAACTAGGTCCGCATGGGTTAATAGGTTATTGGGTGACTGAGTCTCAATTGGTGAGCTGATAACTTGTTGGGGACGAAGGGGGTGAAAAGAATAGAGCAAGAAGATCGATTTTAACAGGAGTATTTGGACTAACCTTGATATCTCTAGGTGGGCAAAACGAAAAAAAAGAGGGCAAACACTTTTACCCATTATATGTGATGACCAACTTTAAGATCCGTTATCACAGTTTTTTTAGTTGGTTAACAAAAATATCCGTGACAACAATTTCTTATATTTGTGATGACAGATATTGTTATCCGTCACGACGGATAAGAGAATCCGTGGTCACAGATAAGAGGGAGACGGTGGAGTTGGGTCGGTGTTTCGGGCCATAGGTTTAAGACTAGATATCTACCATTTTTTTAAAAAAAAAATAAAAATTAAAAATACGAATAAGTAGCCAACAGTGTTTGCCTCCTTTTTTATTTTTTTTTGCCCACCTAGAGACGCCAAGGTTAACACAAATCTTCTTTTAACAGATAGTAAATCACTTCTGTTTTTACTTTAACTGAAAACATACATCCTAAGGCAAAACAAATGTACAATTAACTCCTAAAGACTTACTAGCCAACTAAAGAACAAAGGATAACACCCACTATGCCAACCAGGCACTAACACATACTATAAATTAATTACAAACATTAGTTGTGAGCTTGTATACCTCCTTGAATACTAAGCCAAATCCAGGGTGTTACGATTCACCATTACATTAAACCACTAATAGATAAATTCTAATATAGTAAACCTAGGTGTATTTTGATTTGTGTACACCTCTCTTTTATTCTCCTTTCTCTGCCTTATAAAATAAAAAAAGGCATTTATGTCTTACAAAAATACATTCTAAAAATGCATTTGTCTTTTTAAGAAAATTCATTAAAATGGTAGGGAAAATGCATGGGGTGTACAATGAATCAATGATCAATGTACACTTAGGTGAACCATATAAATTGCTGAATTTTTTTTTAGTACACTTCGGCTCTGTTTGCTCGTCTTTAGTGTTACAGTTCAGTTTTTTTCAATTCAATTCTGTTTTTTTGCTTAAGTTCAATTCAGTGTTTTTCAGTTGTTTTCATTTATAGTTATAATTTTAACTGCGCGCATTCAATACTTTTCAGATCAATTCAGTGTTCTCCGGTTTTTTCAGTTCAGTTTTCTTCAAATCAATTCAGTTTCAGTTCAAATTTTTCCCGCCGATCTAAACACACCATTAACTTGTGCATAGTGTACCCTATCTAGCTACATAATTCATCTCTCTAATACAATAAACAATAAATTCAAATATGAATCTTGTTTTATTTACTCTTACCATTGTTCAACTTCAAAGAATTGTTCTCAAAATAAAAATTCATAAGAATTAAGATTTAGCACGCCATAACTAGGGGTGGCAATCGTGTCGGGTCGTATCGGGTTCGGGTTCGTGTCAAGTATAAACGGGTTGGAGAATCCTTGACCCATAACCTACCCATTTAATAAACGGGTTTTTTGTACCTTAGCTTGACCCAAACCCAACCCGTTTAGTTAGGCGGGTTAAGCGGGTAACCCATGACCCATTTAAAAAATCTAAATATAAAAAAAATATAAAAAAATATCTCACATTCTGCTTTGAAAATTACTTAAGTTGTAAAAGACCAAAACCACAATAAGTATCTACGATTTTAATGGACATTTGCAACTTGGATTATTGAATAAAAGTTTAAATGTCGATTGACTACCTGAATTTTACACTTGATTGAGTACAATAAGTGATGAAGAAAGAATGTGTTTCTAAGTTATAAGTTGATGACTCAATGAATGAAAAGAAAGCTAAAAAATTTCAACTTGATGGAAAATGTGAATGTATTAGGAGGAGTTTTGGGCTTAGAAGCGTAAAATATTTGTTAATAAATTACATATTTCTTCACAAACGAGATTAACATGGACACTAGATTGTAAATTAATAATAACTAACATAGGAATTGCCAAAAAGTTGAAAAATAAACGGGTAAACGGTTCGGTTAACGGTTAACATCGTGTTGACACATTTATTCTTCGGGTTAAATGGATCGGGTTTCGGGTTAAACGCTTCAAACCCGTACCTAACCTTTTAATTATATGGGTCGTTTCGTGTTGACCCATTTACATAAACGGGTCGAGTTCTCTTGACCCAAACCCATTTATTTCAGGTCTGATTCGTGTCGTGTTCTCGTGTCGTGTCAACTTCTGCCAGCCCTAGCCATAACCTATAACATGTGGGCCTAGAAAATGGGCCCATTTAAGAAATAACTTTTCTTACTCTCCGGTTTAATGATTCATACCTATTTTTCTCTTTATCTTTAGGGCATGTTTATTGCTTATATTTTAGTGGGTTTAAAGAGGAGTATAAGCTTGAGACTTGAGTATAATACCTATAATATGGGACCCATTACATAAAAGTATAATGGTGAGTTTTAAAATCCACATACTCACCTTTATACTCACAATTAACTAAATACATGGGACCCACATGCATTTTCTTTTTAAATTATTTATTTATTTTTAATTTTTAAGTGAGTTTAACTAATAAAGTAGAAAGTATAACTAGAGTCTAAATGAAAATTTTGTGATGTGTCACTTTTCTTATACTCAAATAAGTATAAGGGTTAAACATGCCCTTATATAAAATTTTATCAACAAGTCTTTACACCAGGTATATTCATACATTAGGTGAATTTATAACTAATTATAAAGGGAGTGATTAATGGCATTAAAAATGTGACTAATAATATTTGTTGAAATATTTTGCAAAAACCACCCGGTGTACGTATACACCGGGTGTACCTAAGAGTTGGAGAAATTTTATAGGGGTGTAGGTACATGGGCCCTAGGAATCCTTTCGGGAGAGGAATCACCCTCGTTTCCCTACTAGGAATGTTCCATCTTCGGTAAACCCGTTTCCCTACCCGTTGGGTGTTGGAATG
>ONZK01004138.1:71697-82575 GCA_900322385.1 Pharnaceum exiguum
GATCAAATCGAAGTCGAACTGAATTTTTTGTGTATGGTTTGATAAATCAATGAGTTCTACCAAAAAAAACCTGCTAACCAACACATCAGTTCACATTACATAAGAAGCGATGCTTAATAAGTTGATGGAAGAAAGTATGGTGACTCCCAAAAAATTAGAGCCATGGGAGTCACCATAACTTAGTAAGATCTGCACTATTGATTTTTCCATCTAAGCATCCTAGCCATTGAAATGTAATATCATAAAATTAGTTTATATTATCCAAAAAAAAATTTGTTATTGTTAGTTTATTATAACTAAAAAAAATCAAAAAAAATAAATTAAAGTAATTACAGTTTTATAAAATTTATTTTGATCAAAATTTATATTTAAAAATATTTTTACCCTAAAAACAAATTTTGAAAACTGCATATAAATTTTAAAATAGTCCAATTTTTTTATACAAAAACTATGAATAACAATTAGGTTTTTTTTACAATATTTAAAATCATCCAAATTTTTTTTTCTATTTTATTGTTACTTCTACATCGTTCATTAAATTTATTAGTTTTAACGGACGAGATTGATTGATGTAGAAAATGAATGGTCCAGATTACTCTAGATATGATGCTCCCATGACTCCAATTTGTGGGAGTCATCATACTTTTTTCCATAAGTTGATAGTGCTAATTATGCTAATTCGGCTGTACATGCATTTGAATCAACAAACTAATTGCTACTGCGAGACCTTCGATTCCTGGTTAAACCGGACGAACCGGCTGGTCCGATTTTTAAAACACTGCTTTTCTTGAAAAACCTTTAGTTTTACATTTTTAATTCTGACGGGTCCAGGGACCACATAATCAGACCCATCAGCCAAATTTATCTACGTGGGTTTTGTAACCAAATAAAAGAAAAAGAAAACTTTATCCAGTCGGGCCAACTAACGCAATGCTGCTCTTTGGATAATTCACTTTTTTGCTACACAAACGCATAACGGCTAGAGCAAATGGCATGTATCAACTTGGCGCCAGCAGCTACATGCTCAAGATCATCATCTTATCCGTTTCTCTACTCCAATGTAAGAAGCTGTACACATACCTTTCATTTTGTTTCACATTTTCTTTACGTACCCACATTTCTTCTTCTTAGCTTGTGAGGATATCAGAAACTCAGTAGAAAAAGCTTTCAGATAGTCTTTCCATATATTTTTTTGATGAATGAAAATATGAAATGTTGGCACTCATTGGAAGGTGATTATATATGCGACTGTATGATTCAGTTTTGCTGCTTTTAAAACACTGAAGATCAACATGCTTTTAAGGCCTCCTTGAAATGCAAGCTAAGTTACACTGTGAATGTCTGTGATTAGCTGATGTGAAGATGTTCTATCATTATAGCATTTAGTTTTCAACTGTGTCGTTCAGCTTATGATAAAATGCTTCATATGTTCTGTAAAATGAGCCTTTGTGTCACCTTAATAAGCTAAGCTGCCCTTCAGTTATGCGCATTCTTGGTGAGTTGGTGCTGTAAGAACCCCTTATTCCTCATCCAAGCAGGACATAATAATAGACTGTGCGTGTAGACTGGTGCACTAGGGGTTTTAAATTTCTTAAACTGATGGTTATGATGGCCACGCGGATCGTTTTGATATCTTCACTTTTAAGCCGATCCATTGTGTCAATTTCCTGTATTTTATGGAGATTAGACAAACTTATGGGCAGCTTCTTGTGTTTCTGGCTCAGGACTTATTTCTTTGATCTCTCTTGTACAACAGTTCAATGCGGCTTCTAGCAATGCCTTCCATGGATTGCAACCAGAACCCTTCAAAAGGCGAGTTCACGTAACTGTGTTGGGGTTTTAGCATTCTTGTATACTGTTAAATTAGCACCATATTATGCTCTATCCATTGCCTCTGTAGAGTTCTTTGAACCATTCAATTGGCGGATCATCTGATTTCACATTTTCTTGATTGATGAGGAATGAATATGCTACAACTTTGCTGGGTTTCTTGAATGAATCATCTAAAACTCTGCATTTGAATGATGTGTTTATCACCAGGCTTTCGATTGTTGATCTACCTCGAGGAAGAGATCACAGAAACATATTGAAGCCAATTCTTGCTGCTGCTGCAGATGCTCCAGGTTATTCAGGATCTGATTAATCTCTTCTAATGTTGCTGCTTAATTTGGTGTTTTTTTATGTTTCAGCTTCTACATAACTCACACAAATATATATAATCATATGTTGCCTTTTAGACTGGGACAAATCTATGTCACAATTGACGGGCAGTACGCTGAAGTTCAAACAGATTGAGGTAGCTGTCGAATCACAAGATGCAGAAAAGTTGAAGGTACTTGTGATTCGGAGTTGTAAACTATTCCTGTTAATATGATTCTTATCAATAGAATGTTAGTTTTTTCTTTTGATCCTTCATATGCATTCCAAAAGTAGTTTTTACTGTGTTCCATGATAAAGTTGGGTTTGCACTTTGCTACACAAGCTTGATGTGGTATAAGTTCTCAATTGAATGGTGTTTGTTCAATGACAAAATGCCTTGTTTCTAGCTGAGAGTGGACATGCCTGGTGAAGAAACAGAGAGAGCCTTTGGTATACTCTTAACAAGCTTGTCTAAATCAGCCCCACAGCTTCCAGGGTTTCGTCAACAAAAAGGAGGTAAGTAAAGTGTACACCTGATGCAGTTCCACGAACATCCTTGTCAAAAATCGAAATGTTCTGTTGTCGGACAATGAAATCAATTAATGACTTTTCTGGTTACACTTTCACAAAAGCTCATTAGTTAGAAAGCTTCATCTTATTTGCAGATTTCCACCTACTGTAGTTTTGATCATTAATGCTCTTGGGGATTCCTAGACTTTTATGGAGTAGGACATTTTTTTCCAGTTTCGAACTCAAACATTGAGTAGTCTGCCTTTCCACCAAAAAGAAAAAAGGAACAAAGTTAGAACAGTTCCATTCATCTCGCCCATCTGCAAGTTTATCTGACTGCTAATCTTTCTGAGCTTAGGGTAAATGTTTTTGTTTACAGTCTCAAACTTAAAACCAAACCATGCCTCTGAATACCTTTTTTTTTTTTACCAAAAGTTGTGTTCAACTCCACAAATCTTACTCATGGTCAAGGATCAGGATTATCACAATAGCGGAACTAATGCTGGCTTAAAGATTCAGCTGTTTCCTCAAGCATTTACCTCCTCTTTGTGACTAAATATGTTAGGTTACTTGCAGATATAGTATAGACATTTTAGCTTCTCTATTGAATATTTCTGACATTGTTGCCTTTTGCATGTGCATGGGGAACAACCAGGAAAAACTTCCAAGGTAAGAAATTGAGCTCTCTGTATTAATACAGAAGGTAGCTTGTACTAATTACTTGACTACATTGTTAGACTGTTCATAGTTTTTAACAAGGATGAATTGCTGCCTCTATGATAGATTTGTAAGGAAGTTGACTAATGTCTCATATGTGAAATCCCCATTCGCCTCAATTGATGATTTTTTAGGTCATAGGTGCCTATGAGCTAACAGAGAGTAGTGCAGAACTAATCTCTGTTGAGTGTGTTCTCTGCGACAATTAGGCAGTAAGAGTCTGTAAGTTTGTCCATTTTGTATGGCTCTGTGTAGGATATTGTTGCTGCACAATAAGTGAGCTAAAGCAATAATACCATCAAACTAAGAACTAAATCCAATATGTTACCACTTTTTTTTCGTTAGTTCCAAATCTGCTGTGAAGTATCCGCCATGCACCTCGAGTTCAACCTAGCTCATACCCACCAGGAAGACCATATGTAGACCCAACTCAACCTACTGTATGCAGAACGTCATAACCAGAAATGTAATTGACTTTTAGCTTCAGAGAGTTGAAACAGACAAATCAATACAACTATGCAAGATAGCTATATAAATTGTTGAATCATATGGAAGTACTGACCAATAGGTTGATCTACCTTTCACTGCTTTCTTTTTATTTCCTTGTCTAATTGTAGGTATGTGCTTGAAACCTGCTTGTAGCAGTAGTGTTGAACAATATGCACATCTCCTCGCTTTTATTTCCTTTATCCTATTTAGCTTACTAAGAGACAGTATACTGCAGATTCCAAAGAACCTGCTAGTGTTGATACTTGGTAAAGATCGTGTGCAGAAATTTGTTGTTCGTGAAATAGTGACCTCCGCTGTGGCCAACTATGTGGAGGAGGCAAGTAACTTGAATAAATTAATTATGCTCATTTTATGTAAGACTTCAGCTCATTATTCATACTTGATCTTCTTCGCACCAGGAAAATCTTTTTGTGACGGAGAATCGACTTAATACAACCCAGACTGAAGAAGAGCTGTACAAAGCTTTCTCGCCCGGGAACGCTTTTGGATTTAATGTTGAATTAGAACTTGAAAAAGAAGGCGAAGTAACTGAGGATTCTGGCACTGACAGTGAAGACTAAATGTACAATGTATCAACTGTTTCAATTGACACTAAATCGCCTCCAAGTCTCGATCATTTCAGCAATCGGACAAGTTTAATTGAACCTTGCTCTGCAGTAACTTTTACGCGTCTTGTCACCTGTTGCCTTTCGTTGCCTCGGTACAGCCTTGTGTCCCCCTTAATGTCACTCCGCTGAAGCTAAGGCATGCTCTGTTGCTTGCGGAATTAAGTGTTTGTGATGCTACTAATGGTTGCTTCAGTGTAATGAGAAGGTCCTATGGCCCTTTTTGGTTCCCAGTGCTCCTTATTGTCCTAGTAGTTATTTAGTTGTTCCTAATTGAAGGAAAAGTTTAAAGTACTTTTTTGATGTTCTATAGTCTCTCGTTCATTTCTATGCACGAGTACACGACCAATTCATTCTGTGATTTTAAATGGCATCATAGGGTTTCTAGCCCACTATCACCATTTGTTGAGGGTTAGAATGACCTAGGGTTTCAGTATCACTCTTCCTTGTCTCTCTAAAACTAATAAAGGGATACTATAATTTTAGAGAGAGGCACAAGAAGTTTTTTGATCGTTGACCCGGAGGGTCGCTGGATCTTTTTCCATCACCTAATTGCATAATTTTGAGGCTTTAGATACATAAGTGGCCACTAGAGGGAGGATCAATAATTCATTTCTAAAGAGTTTGATACATTGCTTTGCAAGTTGAATATCAATTGAAAATACGGGGTAGATGTACCCTACATTTGGTAGATTAACAAATGTATTTTGTATGTCTATTTACAGTCAGAAATCTCAATGATTCTCAAAGAGAACTGCTACACCCTATCTCGTTCATAGCTTTGGGATATTCATTCAAGTTTCACTGCTGCTCAAGCTTCTTCCACAAGTAGAGCGCCCTTCTGATGACTGGATCAGCCGAAAACCCTTCGGCATAAGCACTTATAGCATTCAACAGGCTGGTGAACTTCTCCCCATTGTCCTGCACATTAACAGAAGTTAGCCTCTGACTAGAACAAGAACATGGACATAAAGTTTACCTTCTACAAAAAAAGCAACTAAAACACCATATGTAAAACGAAAAACCATTGAGCTTACTTTTTCTATGAGACATTATACAGCTTATCAGCGGTTACAAAATAATCAGAAAAAAAATATCAATTGTTAGATAGCCCAATGGTTAAACCACAAGCCAAACCACAAGCCAAACCACAAGCCATTGATATCTACATTTTTGCCGCATGTTTCATACATCCTATATTTCGAGACAAAGCATGCTCATACATGTTCAGGTTGGCTCAATTGGGAAACTGACTAGAGCGTTGAGACTGATGTAGACAAAGATAAACAGTGACTACTGATAAAAGACGTGTAATACAAACCTCTGGTTTCTGGAAAATCAGGTCACTCGTAACAAAAGGCACCATGTACGAAGGTAGATCAGAACGAAGAATTGCCTGCAAGCACCTTCCAGATTAGGTTCTCTGAAGCAATGGTGATTTGGCTTGACTAACAGGAAATTAAACTTACACAAAAGAAAAGCCTAATCTTAGCCCAAAAAATTAAAAAAGCTAAAAAAATTTGCCATATTTGTTACAAAGCCAATGGTTAATGACGGACATGCACGCCATATCAAAATCGGCTAAAGAATTAAGATACACAGAATCCTTTAAATTGGAAAACACAGACAGCATTTTCTTTTTGCAAGTCATCACATCGATGGTGTATATTCTTTTACAAGTTGCAAATTAGAAGAAAATCCATTTATAAGAGCAGGATTTAGTTTAAACACTAATCCATAGAAACAAATTACAGATAGGACATGATTCCTATTTTTCGCCTGGCATAGACATGAATCATGATACTTAATTATGAGCAAAGAAACTTCAAGAAATCAACATATTGGATTTGAGTTCTATTAGGATTATGTACAGAACAGAGATAAGCAAATGTCTTTTTGACCTATTGCTACTCTGTCAACATGTAGAATATTTTGAGTTCTATTAGGATCATGGTAGGGTGGTAAAACTTAAGTACTATATGTAGAAAGAAAGAAATTATCTAGACAATTCTCAGGAATTGAATATTTAGACAGATATGAGTCAAGAATGCAATAAGCTAGGAATAGCTAGATTACCAAATCTTTACTGAGACGAGCCAGATCTGCATTTGCTATCAATGCCTGCAAAATCATAATAAGACCTTACTGAATAGTCTGCATGTGCTAACAAACGGTACAGAGTAACCACATGTAAACCAAGCCCTAAATTGTTGAACCACTTTCCATTTAAAGAAAAAGACATACAAGTAGTCCTACACAGAAACTATAATACTCAGTATAAAAGATTACTGCTACTGCTCTCCGCTTTAAGACCACCTTATGCCATCTTTAACGACAAGAGACAGATATGCCATCTGCCTCTGGGAATCAAGCAATTGACATGTAACTTCTACTTTCATCCAATAAGGATGCCAGCATAATAGAGCTTCTAGTTCTTTTCCCTTTCACGAAAAAGCAGACCTTCAATATAAACAAGTAGATCACTTTACGTTGGCTATCCTACGAGGACCACTATCCATCACTCCATCTCAACCAATCAACATAGACCCAAAACAAGGGGAATAAATAATAAAATAAAATATATTATCTTTAGGGACGACATTGGCATTTGTAAACACCTGTCGTATGTGCTCTTGCTTGACTTTATCAACATTAGACAGCAATCCTTCAAGAGAACCAAATTCTGTAATCAACTGAATGGCATTCACATCCCCTATCCCAGTCACACCTGCATTAGGAGTTGATCAAGAAATTTAAAACCTTAGTGATTTCAGGAAATAAAATTCTGCTAGATTAGGTTAGAAGTTTGCACGATTCACAAAGACTGACCAGGAATATTATCACTTTTGTCACCAACCAGAGCAACAACATCAACAAACTGAGATGGTTTCAGAGATCCATACTTTTTGGCAAAATCTTCTAGACCAAATGATACCATCCTGCAAAATTAATACAAAAAATATCACCCTCTTCTATAGAAACCCATTTCTCCTTCCTCACTAGGTTCCAAAGGCTAAGCAACTGAAATCATTGATAAGGTTCATCATTTCAGGACTAAGCATTGTGTAGTAATAATATATGGGCACCCAAAACCAGGAACATATGGCCACAAAATGGACAACAGCAAATAAAGAAAAGAGGCCTACTTGCAGGAACTAAATCTCATTGTGTGACAGATGTGAAATGCAAAACTCATTAGCAGTACGCCAGTGTTCAGGTCCGGTGCCTATGAAGTTGAAAGAATTATCTCCATCTTTCAGCTTTAGGTGATTATGGTTTATGGACTATAGCAAAATGGCCATAAAAACATTCCAATACTTTTTGTTTTTGGTGAAGTTGTTGAAAGTCAATACTTCAACGCAACATTTGGTCAATCTTGGAAACAACCTCTCTGTTTTCTTAAACCTGGGTAAGGTTGCGTACATCCTGACCCCAAGCACCCCCATTAAATGGGGATTTACACTCAGTTGTAGTTGTTGTAATAGCACTACGGCAGTGCCAAGTAAAAAATAAAGTTTTAGTGATCATAGAGTTAGTACGGAATTCTAAATGAATTCTATTTCAATTCAAAACACTGGAAATTTGCTGCTGCTACAAACTGCTTACATTGCTTTAAGAACAAGGCCTTGATTACTTTATGGGTAAGATT
Organism: Pharnaceum exiguum; assembly: GCA_900322385.1. NCBI lineage: Eukaryota > Viridiplantae > Streptophyta > Magnoliopsida > Caryophyllales > Molluginaceae > Pharnaceum > Pharnaceum exiguum. The sequence goes on from ONZK01004138.1 coordinate 79,828, forward strand.
GATGCACCTTACCCTCCGTAGATGCTCCTTTAGCAAATTAGCAGGATCATAACTTAATAGAAGTAATCAGTGTTGTTTGTATGGATATTGACTCAAAACTAGTATTACAAGACACCGCCACCACAAGAACAACACAATCTAGTGCAACCCCAGCTCCATTGGGGTCTGAGGGCCAAGAGTATGTAACTTTTACCCTTATAAACAGAGTTTGTTTCTGAGAGAGACCCTGGACGTATCCCTGCCCAAATGTGTTTCCACAACATCATAAAAATAATAAGCACCCGATATTTTTTGAGCATTACAAGACATGTGAATATTTAATTCTTTAACACCATCACTAGCAGATTCCAAAGAAACCAAACAATAATCATGGTTAAGAAACGTTCCTTTTCTCGAAAAGAGTGGACAAAGGAACAACATTGATAAACAGATGCTTCTAACATCATAGAACAAATGGAGGCTCATCACCAATACTCATAGCATGTACCACATGAAACAGCAAACAAAATTTCAGAGGTAAAATCAGATACTAACGCATCTCCTCGTGGAGCGATTCGCAACAGACGCAATGACGGAGACAGAATCTGGAAGAAATCTTTGTCTGGAGAGACCACTCTAACCTGTCCAGAATAACTATCAATACATTACTAGCAGCCAACACCCGATGTAGAGAAAAGAAAATTCCGTATAAAATGCCTTGATCCCAGAAATAGTTCTTAAACTCTAAACGATTTAAGGCTTTGATAAAGGTAATTAAGTTACTAGTGTCAACAAACAAACCCCACTAGTTGGCTTCTTCCTCTTTTAATGAACATCTTAACATATGCCTAATGCTTCCTACAAGATATTTTATCAATAGAACTCAAAGAACGACGTGATAATTCAGTTTACTTAAGTCTTAATGTTCTCAGTTCTGGCTTACCTTGTACCCATCCTTAACACTTCTAAAAGCAAGGGTTCCTATGACATCATCAGCTTCAACACCAGGTACCTGTTTCCAAGTGTATAGCACAATAAGATACTAGTAAGGGGATACTCAAAAATCATAAGCATGCAAAGAGGCAGTGTGAGTGTAGCCTACTACCTCAATTACTTGGATTGACATCGCCTTAAGGCATGCTTTCAAATATTGGAGCCCTTGAACCACAGTATCTGGTGTAGGACCACGATTACTCTTATAGGCTGGATACATCGTATGGCGAAAATTAATTCCTACACAAAACCATGTAACATTAGAGATTATACAGGTTAAAGTTATGTAAAATTACTGAATCGTACAAACATGCACTAATAAAAGTTTCTCACTACCATAGAAAAGGGAGCTAATTATTCATCATACTTGGGAAAATAAATAGAAGTCATTGGCCCAGAAGTCTCGCTTAAGGCTATGCTTCTGAAGTCCTGAATTCGAACTTCAGCAAGATGACAACACAATCTGGATTCTAAAAAGCGCAAGGCACACCTAGGCACAATACGATCCAAGCCCAACGGCACATGCACTGTTTTTTTTCTAATGCAAGTATATTACCTCCAACTGTGAGTCACATAAATATTCCGTTGTAATATTTATTGCTGGTCTCAAACCCAGATAAATGAGTGGTGGTAGATTGGTTAGCCATTGACAACCAGCAGGTCAAACCTAATCCCATCCCCACAGCATGGACCCAAATTGGGATGGTGTGTATGTGTGTGTGCACGCATGTGTTGTGGATCCCAGTTTGTCCTTGCTAGCCGACCCCAAGTAGACTTGGGACTAAAGTTTTCAGAAGTAGAAGAATACAGTAAATTCCAAAAAAGAAAACAGATGGCAGTTGATTTGTGGAATGCCTTTTGGGCCGCCTTGCCTAGAGCACCTAGTCGCGTCTTTTGGGGAAGGTCACGTAGACATGGGGCTAGTCTAAGGCACGTAGGCTAGCTTATTGAAATGAAGAAGCAAGAATATAGCTGGGATGAAAAGCAGAGCAATCACAGTGTTTTTCTCCTACAGTTAAAATATCACTCTCACGTAAAACAACTTTAAACTTAAAACCAAAATTCAAAATAGACAGTGCAGCATAAAACCGCACGATCAATGAATACAAATTAGACGTTAAGCTTCCTGAGGGTTCCTGAGGAAGATATAAAGAGGATTTAGGAACCCGCTTAAGCAGGCAAAAATCAAAGCAAAACAAGGGCAGCACACAACAAATATAACAGCGCCAGAACATGAGATCACGATCCATTTTTTCCAGAAAAAATAAATTGTGGCATGAAATCAGGAGAACCATCCAACAGGCTCCCTCCTCTCAGTAGAAAAACAAACATAGATGTTTATAAATCCATATATCATACTTGCTCCGTCCTAAAATCTTCTTCCTAAGTACATTGGTACAAAGTTGAAGGATAGGGAGGTATATTTTTAGAGATAATTACCCTTATAACCCTTGATTCAAAGTGTAAAAGAAAGGGCCACCACATGGGTATAATAAATGTGAGAGAGAGTGGGGTACAAGATAAGGGTATTTTAGTAACTTTGAACATGAAAACTTTCCCAAAGAGGAATAGGAAGAAGATTTTGGGACAACCCAAAAGAGAAATTAGGAAGAAGATTTTGGGACGCACGGAGTATAAGCAAGGGCGGGATTTGGAAACAAAATGGCACAGAGCCTAATACGATGAAGATTATTGACTGCTACCTGATACGCTTAGAAAAGGAGACAACAGAATTGGGGGGGGGGGGGCAATGGTAGAGAACCCACATTCAGCAAA
>ONZK01004138.1:82954-97234 GCA_900322385.1 Pharnaceum exiguum
TTACAGAATGATGGGTCAAAAAAGAGACAGTAATTTGAGGATATCGATACTGTGACAGGCTCTTTATTCTCTCATTCTTTGAAAGAGGCGCAAATGTGTACACATTGTGGCAACTACCATAGGAACAAACAAGGGCCAGTAGGACAAGTGAATCAAAAAGCTGCCGATACACACAAGGACAGAACCAAAATAGGAAACAAAAAATAATCACACCTATTGGCTAGGATGTCAAAGTAATGAGTAAGGCAACATCAATCATAGATACATCTATCATTGAACCCATTTATCCCAGCTATATTATTGCAGTATGGGCTTAGGAGGTGTCTTAACAATCACTAAAATATCCAGAAAACCAGAGCTTCTTGTTAAATGTCAGCCAACAATTTCACACATATCTTAGATGAAGAAGACTCTCCCACAAATCCACCACTTATTTCACTCCACAGCCCTCCTCACTAATTGAAAGATCAGAATTTCCCTCGAAAGAAGAAAAATCTTGAAGACCGAAGAAACGGAACTAGAAGATGAAAATTGCATAACATACCTTTATACATTATACTTTCTTTTGATGAATTAGAAGTTTCACGAAATGGAAATCCTGAAAGAACAAGGTTTTCTTTATCAAAAACAGCAAACACATTTGCATCCAAACCACCCAAAATAGTCAATTAGTCAGCAGACTACTGTATGAACTGCGTCATGGAGCCATGCAAAACAGAAAAAAGAAAAAAAACGCAGAAAACATAAAACCTTGGGCTTCTGCGATTCACAGCTAAAACGAATAATGTAAATGTAAATAATTCTATCATAAACAAAAGACAGCATGATAAGAAGCATGTCTCCTGTTGTCCTTTCTCATTGTAAAGGCTTCTGAAAACAACTCCTTAATAATATTGCTCAAACCTAGAGTAGTGAACTACAGGTAGCAACAGACTTGGATTGTGACATAAACATAGAACAGTCCTCCAATCTTTCCACAAAATCATATAATGACATTTAAGTATTCATTAAACACCAATACGTTACTGCAAGTGACCTCTTTAGTTCTCACTTCTCAGCCTTAACACACACACACACACACACCTGCGCGAAAAAAAAGGTGTTAAGTGCACACTTGTGGCTAGATTCAGCCTTCACGCAATCAAACAACTTCAACAAAAAGTACTAGGTGAAGGTGCCCTGATTTCTGTTCTCAGCAAGTTTCGTAGCATCACAGCATCGACAACCATGAACATGTCAAACAAAACCTAGACCACAAGCAAGACATTCCAGTACCGAACGCATGAATGATGATTCACCAAGACCTAACTGTTTTACACCTCAGCTAAAGTCGAACACTACTGAATTCTGATAAATGTATCACAGATTTGTAAGTACATATTAGATTAAGCGTCCACTTCCCCAAGTTCATCCAAAGTGAAGGCTGCTATTGTAAAAATAAAAGAATATAAAAAAGGTGAAATAGCAACAGGAAAAAAAAAGAAGCAAAAGCATAGAGACACGGGCATCTTCTCATAACCATAAGCATATGCAGAAGAGAAAAGGGACAAAAAAAAATAGAACTGAAGTCTTACCTATATGGTCAAACATCACCTGCACAAGTTTAGAGCAACAGATGAGAGTCACATAATAGAGAGACAGTTAAAGATGAAATTCACACAATTGATTGCATCAAGATTTTACATGACTAACTCACAGGGAATATCAACAGCTAATGACATTTTCAATATGAAATGAAATTCCTCGTCTGCAAGTCCTTTATAATGTTTAGTAACATTTTAGACCCCAGGAATTTGCTTTGGACAAAGATGTGCCATATTGCAAATTTACCCCTATCACACTTTCAGGCTCAACCAAAACAGAAAAAGGAAATAGGAAAACGATCATTTTGCAGCTAATTTCATACATGACCCATGTATCAAATGATGTTCAATGCAATCCCTCACATCTTGTTAAAGACATCAGGTGCTCAAAAACCTTAATATTGGCAACAGTCCAAATTAGACTACATCTGATCTGAGGTTTGAATTCAAAGAGTGTAAATTTCAACTGATTGTGTGGTATTGCATTACCTCAAACTTGTATCTTCTGAAACATTTCTAAATTTGTCCTCTTTGACACCTTTTCTAAGATACTACAACTTAACTACAAGCCTATTCAACTATTCAAGTAAGCCTAATCAGTATATCTCTCTAGGGATCAACATGAACAGCCTTAGTACTCAATAGGAGTTGCAGATGCAATACCAGCAAGCAAGAATCATGTTCAACCTATTCAACTAAATTTTTAAAAACCTAGAGAAAACAATGGTACTATGACATCAATAGACAAAAAACGACCTACAACATAAAAAAAATGAGTAACTAAACATAAATAGTACTTACCGCCACATGAGAAGGTACAAACTCGAGTACATCAATTATCTGCATACAAGTTGTATTGAAAATTGAGATCAATTCTTTCCAAATATTATGCAAAATACTTGAATAACCTAATTTGAAGGCACAAGATGCAACCAAAAGAAGACATGGACAAATAATAGTAAAGTAAGAAAAACAACAGTAAGATTATAGAGGGACAGGAAAATAATTTATTGATGATAACAAAAATGCTTATCCGGATGTAACAACGTCATGCACACAAACTATCAACGTTGACATACAAAAATAGTAGAGCAGCTTCAAGCCGAAGTCTACTGACTGAAACAAATAGAGGTATGATACAATAAGTGTTAACGTGGGGGCAAAAAAGCCTTTTACATTCCATGCTTTAAGTTAGTGAATGCATAGTTGCAGCAACATGAAAATTAACATTTTGGTATATATTTATCTAGTGAGAAAAATCATCGTCTAAACAACACAGCTTGCTTTTCCAAACTCAGTTACCGATACTGTATGAGGTTGATTCAGGCCTTTCCAAAATTCACACACAAAGAATAATCGGAATCGCCACGATTACATAGATGGCCTTCAGAGTTCAGATATACATAGCTACCTGGAAAGTAGCATTTGATAGGGACATAGGGTGCAAGCACAGTGTTTTCTTACACAAGATCACATCATTTATTTGCTTACAAAGAAGCATGCTGACTTCATTTTGCATAACCCTTTGTTTTCTCAAAAAATAGAGGTTTGTCCTTTTTTATCTACGAATTTCCACCTCTCCTTCAAGCAATAATGATGCTAAATGCTCAGCTGATGACGATGATTATCCTCAGTAGGTTTTCTGATTTAATAAGAAAAAGATCATAGACTAAAAGGACTGTCCAATTCAACTGAGAAAGGCACTGCTATGCTATCAACACCTATTGTAGAGACGATGCGAATGCAGGAGAACTCTACTCCCCCGGCGAAAATAAAAAAAGGATTGGATATAAATAACAGACACTTACAAGGGATAAAGCTGTAAATATTGTCAGCACCCAGTCTCCGTTGCCGTCAGCATTTGTAAGATAGCCATGGTGCAGTTTGGCTATTCAAATCATGAAGAGTGCACTAAATCAGCACGATAAGATTATATATCAAGCAACTGATTTAGTACAAGATATAGCATACTGAAATAGTGAATCAACATGTACAGATAGAATTTCAGAAGACAGAAATTTGAACCCTGAGGTCTACTAAATTGTTTTCCCTGGTTGTTAAGCCCTATGGGATTAGCTTGGAAAAATTAGGCATCCAAGTTATCAACCCCAAAAGAAAAAAAAAGGGAGGATGAACCAACATCCAGGAAATAACACAACTAGCATAAGATCATTGTTGTTGAATCAAAGTCAAAGTCATACCTCGAAATGAAATATTCAAAGTATTCAAATTTTTAATAACGCTCAAGTAGTCGAAGGGGATAAAGCATCCAAATACATGAAGTACCATGCAAAAGAATTAAAGAAGTATAAAGAACGAATACCTAAGAGCTTATAGTACGCCCTGTAAATGACAGCTGTTCCATCAATGAGCATCACTCTACCATTTGATGTCGATAAACTCCCAGCTGTGTCACTGGAATTGACTGGATTAACAAGCATGCATTGTCCAACCTTTTGTGCACCATCCAGTGAACTTACTCCCTTGCTTCCAGCAGAAACACTGGGAAATGTAGCAACATCTTCTTCTAAGCAATGAGCCAACTTAGTGAACCCCTGAAAGACGAAATTAGCTGAACATGAAGGGTAGGACAAAAAAGCAACCAAATAATTATAAATCTTCTGAATGTTTCAAAACATTGACACAGGGAACAGGTGGTCTACAAATCAAGGCTATCAGGATTTTCAGTATCCAGAAACATAAGTTGACGAAGCAATGTGTTTGTCAACGATATCGTTTCTTTTGAGTAAGAACGCTCTGTGTCACCAAAAAAACAGGCAATAGACTACATATCACTAGTTGTGAAGATCATTATCCACACAAATTCCAGTACTAAAATAGTGAAACAAGATCCCTAATAGTAAAATGAAGTTCTCCTTCATATACCACAAGGTACAGGACTCGACATTGATGACATGATTTGAGAACCATCAGCAGTCACAAGTTAGACGTACTGTTATCTATCCACACCAGAATAATTGGGTTTTTGGATAACAAAAACATAAAAATAAGCGCAATATAAAATCCATATCCACAAGACCATTACCAGATAAACAGATTTACCATTAGAAACAAGGTTTCCCAACAAATAATCTCCAGAATAAAATGACTTCAGCAGATAAAACTTGCCATACCATTAATATTACTCTCCGAACATTTGGAGCTATGAATACTAACAAGTAACAACCACCACAAAAGAAAACAAATATGAAACATCAATAGCAACGCACGTTCCACCAAAAATCTATAAAAGAGAGGGTTACTGATTAAGTAGGCACATACCCTACAGATCACCTACATCGAAACAAGTTACATCTCTTGTTCTAGGAAAGTTGTAATCAGTCAAAATTGTGAACTCAGGTCACTTGGAGCACGCGGCTCCAACACTTTGGAAAAGCCAAGGAGGTCGTAGGCTCTAGGTACGAAACCCTCCACCCCCATAGTTCTAACTGAAGTCTTAATCTTGGAAAGACGCACCATGTCAAGAACCAAGGGATACAAATCTTTACAGTCTAAATCCCAGCAACAAAATGGAAAAAAATCTTAATTACCTTCACTTGACAAACTGGTAGGGAACGAAGTGGCGTGCACGCTCTGGTGAGATTGCACACGTTTCTCACTACCCGCTGCATGGGGAACTCTCTCCCTAAATAACCAGACAACCATGGGCAGATCCTATGATGAGACAGCCGGCATGCCATAAATTCATGCCAAGACCAACTGTCAGCTGACAGAGAAAAGAATTTCATATGAGAACATCAACCACAATATTCATTTCTTCTAATGCTTTTAACTTCAATGGGAAAACTGGCACTCACATTTCCATATACATCAACAGCAAACATTACTAGTTTACAACCTAAAGACACAGCCTTTTCGAAATCATGCAAATGAAAACCTAATCACAACATTTGCTTATCAGCATATATAGTCACACAAGAGAATACAACAACTTAAAAATGCAACAATTACAAACATAAATCATTTAATAGCCACATCACAAATTCCTAGAAAAGCTACCAACTTTGAAGAACACAGAAACAAATAAACCCAAAATTGCTCATTCTTTTCATAAAATAACAACAACCCAGAAAGCAAATACCAAAAACATGAACAAAGAACTGTACTTTCTACAAAAAAGATGATATCTTTGGCACAACCCAACATACAATATCTCAAAACATACACCAAAAAGTGATATACACAACAAAATTCAATTGGGTTATGGACAAACATGAGCATAGTGACACAAACAACTAAAAAGAAAGTAACTTTGGCAGAAAATACAGTGGTAATGGTACTAAAGTAGCTTATAATTTGGAAATGAAGAAAACCCAGAAAGGGAAAATCAAAATATGGGGTGAAAATAGTATTATTTGATACTAAAGCTTTAGAGGTTACCCTTTTTGAAATTATTGCGTGAGTTGTGAGATGTTGAGCTTCGGCTTTCTTATGCTTTCTGGGTTTTGTTATGTTAGTAAGAGGATAAGTGGAATGCTTTGTGCTGCTGCTCTATGGTTTTTGGTTTGTTTGGGTTTTGGGTTTATGGTTTTGAGCGGTAAGGTATAAGTTTTTTTATTCATCTTATTGTTCACTGTTTCCTACTTCAGTAATTAATCCAAAAAAAAAATATTAAGCATTTCAACAAATATCACTAGTCATATTTGTCATGCCATTAGTTAGTTCCTTTATTATTAGTTATAAATTCATCCGGCGTACCAAAGACTTATTGAAAAAAGTTAAGATTATATTTTTTACAAAAATATTCTCGCAAAGGTCTAAGTCAAAGAAATCCGTATGTTGTTCTTTAGAAAAATTATTATACTCTTAGTTATGAGCTCAAATACGTTAAACGGTTAAAGATAATGACAATTTACAATTCATTTAGTGAATTATATGATTATCTCAACTGAGGTTGAGGAGTTAGCCGAGATGGCAAACACCTTACTTGAATTCTTATTATGACACCTAGATTGGAGTCTTTTACCTCCTGAGAAAGTGACATCTCCTTGTCTTATTTTAAAGAAATACATAATACCTCAACTTGATTTTTGATTTTTTTAAATAATTTTTTGAGACGGGTTGAAAGTTAAAAAGTAAAATAGGAGTATATAAGACATAACCATAGGTATATAAAGTATAATAGCAAAAATGCTGACAATTTTTTACACTTCGGTAATTGTTGTGAATAACCTATACTTGAACGCTTGTACCGTGGAATAATTTAGTGAAAGTTTGAAATAACTAAAAGTGTAATGTTTTAACATTGGCTAGACAATAATTTATAATTGGAAATAAAGTCTTTAATAGACAAAATCATAAGTAATACCTTAATGTGAGGTTTAATTATTCACGGAAACTCATTGCAAGTAGACTTTTATCAAATTGTTAGCGGGGACAAGTGTCCAATGTAATTAAGGAATATCTTCAAAGTAATTATTGTAGTAGCCTAAGTAGGGTTATTCCGGAATAATTGATCAAAGTAAATATTAATATTGAAGTAGGGCTTATTTTGTCTAATCCCAGGGAAACTAGCATTGTAAGACTTTTGACAGTCTTGTTTGGCACGATATAATGGAATATTTCAAAATTCCTACTCAAAAGTAGGTCATAGATTTTACTTGATGTAGTTGTTAGGTTTTAAGATTTCTCATGGTAAAATTGTGTGTTCATTGTTTATACTTTGCTCCTTCGTCACTGCCACAAAACATGGTTTTAATATTGTTCAATTCCTCAAGTTCATTAGTGTCCACAATAAATAGGCTTCAATGTTTGTCCATAATCTTATAATAAAGTTATGACAAAATCTCAACATTACTTCATTTATTAGTTCACAAAATGTCTCAAGACTTCCTATAATAATATAAGATCACTGCACCCTCGGCTTCAATAGCAGGCACCTGTCTAGCTACAAGCCAAGTGTACATCACAATAAGATACAGTGCCACTATAGCGTAGTGTCTCAATTACTTGAATGGACATTGCCTTGCTTATTGCTTGCTTTCAAATTGGAGCCCTTGAACCACTGTATCCTGTGTTGAACCACAATTGGTCTTTTATGATCAATCGATCTTGGTATATGGCGAATATATATTACTTCAATACCGACATACCGTTATACTAATGCTAAGAACAAGGACTTGTATTCTGATTTTGAAGCATGTTCAACATTCTTGGTGATGACTAAATTCTAATTTCTTTGAGTAGTGGTGTTTCTTCAGCGCGCATTTTCCACAAGTGATCTGCAAAGGCTGATTCAGGCAGGAGGGATTAACTTAAATCATGAGAAACGAAAGAAAGCAAAATGTTCTGAGATCGATCTCTAGTTCCATGATGTTTTGGGCTCAAGCGCAGACAAGGGTGAAAAGACATCAGAAGACGAGAGTACTATGAGGGATGAAGGAGATCATTGAGAGAGCGACAGATGCACATAACAAAAGTAAGGCTTTGATTTTGGTCTATGAGTTGCAACTATCTCTGGACTAGATTGCAGATCGAGTAAGTTTTCAACACAGCTATATGCTTATTTAAATATAACACTTCGGAAGAATGGCTACATCAATGTGACATCTAGCCATTACTAACTTCAGATTTCTGCAAGCTGTGTTATCGCTTGCTAAACTGATAAGTGAGAAGGAATTATTTCAAGTACAATGTTTCGGGTCTTCGGGATACAACCAGCAAATACAGTACTGTACGTATTTGCATAGAAATTAAAACTTTTGCATAGAATAAAGAGATAGAATAAATCATATTCCACGAATATTACTGTATAGAAAAAAGATGTGACACAAGATCATAATTCATTCATTAAAAACATTCCAACATATTCATTTCCTAGTAACTAAAAAACTCAACACAGTAATTCATTCTCCCTCTCAAACTCACACATTAGAAAAAAACACGATGAACAACGCTATTAAGAGACCATACTATTATAAACGCTACAAGGCACAGCAAGCCAAAATAAGCGTCTAGAAAATACGCTGATCGATCAACAGATCAGAACTTCTTACGATACGAGGATCCCTCGATAAGACGGCACTTGCCACCAGTTGGCTGGCAGAGGGCTGTCTTGCAATTATTGCACGTAACGACAGTCTGAGAGTGACTGAAAATAGTTGTGACGATGAAGCAACCAGGGCACTTTACGTCCATGTAGTACGAGTTAGGTGTATGCACTAGCCTCTTCAACTTGTGCTTACGTTTCTCGAGTTCTGGTGGTGGGTTTAGCAGATCAATATCGTTCTGTAGCACCATCTTTTTATTGTTTTGACACAAGGGTTGAAAACTAGAGCAACGAAATGATGCAAAGTGTGTGTTGTTAGGGTTTTCAGTTTTTGACCTAATAATGAAATAAAACCGTATATAACGCGTACTAGGAGCCTAAGGATTTTTTTTTTGTTTTGTGGAATGTGCGAGAAATCTTTTGTGAAAATGTCTTGCAACTTCCTTGTTGCTTTTGTGGGTTTGTCTCGTATTCGATAGGATTATCCTAAAGTTTTACGGCTTACCCTTAAAATTGTTGTATATATATGAAATGTGAGATGTTGAGCATTGGTGGTATTATGCTTTCTGGTTTTTGATATTAAGAGGATAAGTGGAATGTTTTGCGCTGCTGTTGCTCTGTGGGTTTTTGGTTTGGTTGAGTTTTGGGTTTATGGTTTTGAGCGGTAAGGAATTATTTTTTTTTGGGCAAAATTGCCCGATAATCCCTACTTTGTCTGATTATACTAAAATAATCTGTACTTTAAAAATTGTTGGGAATAATCCCTACTTTGACAGTTGTGTCCGTGGAACAGTTTAATAGAATTTTAAAGTATTATAAAATATAATATTTAGACTTTGGTTGTATATATATCGATTAGAATTGGTGTATTTTCTAATCAAAACGAATATAAATGGCTTCATGTGAGGTTTATTTATTTAAAAAACTTGTTATAAACATGAATTATTAGACTGTTACGGGACACAAGTGCTCAAGTATGGATTATTCTCAGTAATTTCCAAAGTAGGGATTATTGTGAGATAATCGGTCCAAGTATTATGGATTATTACCAGCAATTTTGTCTTTTTTCTATTCATCTAATTGTTGAGTACTAAAGGGGTACGTAGCAAGTTTTGGTACACCGTGAATTTATAACTAATAATGAAGGGACTAATTAATGACAATAACAATGTGACTAATGGCATATGTTGTAATGTTTTGAAAAAACACCTAGTATACCTAAGAATTGGAGGTTGAGGACACTGTACTTGAGTTCAGTATAGGGAAAAAAAGAAAAATTAAGTTAAGATTATTTTTTAGACTCACAAAGGTCTAATTAAGTCAAAGGCAAATTATGTCCTATACTCCCATTTAGTTTTTACTTTATGCTCGGTAACTTTCAACCTGTCTCAAATAATGATATAAAAATTTTCAAAAATCAAGTTGATGTATTTTGTATTTTTTTTTAAATAAGACAATTAAGGATGTCACTTTATCGGGATGTAAAAGACTCCAACGTAGGTGTCCTAGGAATTTAAGTGTGGAGTTTGCCATCTTGAATAGCTCCTCAACCTCCCTTTGAGATAATAATATAATTGACAAATAAAATTGTAACTTGAGCACATATATAAGAGTATAATATTCATAAAAAAAATATATCAGTAAATAAGATTGTATTTGTTTAAAACATAGGTATAAAGTATATTGTCAAAGTTGCCGTCAATAATATACACTTTGGTCGATTATTTTAAAATAAGTCTTATTTCAATAATTATATTGTTGTGATCAATAATCTCCACTTGAACGCTTGTATCTTGGAATATCTAGTGAAAGCTTGAAATATCTTAAAATGTAATCTAGTGAAAGCTTGAAAAATCTTAAAATGTAATGTTTAAACTTTGGCTAAACACTGTATAATTATATTGGAAATGAAATCTTTAATATACAAAATTAACTAATGAACTATTCATAGAAACTCATTCACTAGTTTTAATTTTGTATATTAAAGATTTCATTAGACTAATCGGGTACAAGGATATATCAAAGTAAGGATTATCTACCAATGTGGGGTATTGAGTGGTAAGAAATTTTATGCCGCGCTTAAGCGAGAATTCTCATTGGGAAACTCACCCACTACTGCCTGGTGTGCGGGTTTATTATATTGGAAATGAAATCTTTAATATACAAAATTAAAACTGATGGACTATTGTGAGGTTTAATTATTCATAGAAACTCATTGTAGAATTTTATCAAATTGTTATTGGGCTATATATCAAAGTAAGGTCCACCAATGTGGGGTTGGTTGAGTAGTAAGCAATTTTATACCGCTTAAGCGAGGACCCTCATTGGGAGACTCACCCAGTCACCCACAGTCTGGTTTGCAACCCGGGTCGGGACCGGATATAGTAAAAGCTAGCGGAGCTAACCAAAAAGAAGAAGTAAGGATTGAGGTAGGGCTTATTTTGGTACAATTGACCAAAGCATATAAAGATTATTGTTGAAGTAGGGCTTATTTTGTCTAATCCTAATAAAGCTAGCATTGTAAGACTTTTGAGAGTCTTGTTTATTTGGCGACGAGGTATGTATATAGTGGAAGTTCAAAAATCATACTCAAAAAAAGTAGGTTATAAATTTTAATGTAGTTGGGCTTGAAGGTTTTTAAGCTAAAAAGTGTGTTAATTGGCCAAGAGATGTTCACAACACTAGAGAGGTTCCAACCTAAAACCAATTGGTTTTGGGTTGGATCTCACAAGGTTATATCACCTCTCCGTGGGCCGAGTTTAACATGGTATCAGAGCGGGTCCCTCTTGGGCCCCTCCTTTGAGACATGTAGTCCACTCGAATGGTCCCATATGTAAGACCCGCAGAGGCAGAGATGCATTCGAGTGCGGCGGAGTGTTGTGAATGCCCTCCCACATCGAAGAGGAGTATGTGTGTTGTGGTGACAAGGGAGTATAATATGTGTGTGTATTGTGGTGACAAAATGTCACACATTGGTTGTGTGAAAGAGTTAAAGGTGTTTATAAGCTGTGTTGTCCTCCACCCATTGCCATGGGTTGGATCTCACAACCTTATATCACCTCTCCGTGGGCCGAGTTTAACTAGCAAAACAAATAGGCTTCAATGCTAGTCCACAATCTCATAATAAAGTTATGACAAATCTCAACGTTGCTTCATTAGTTCACAGAATGTTTCAAGACTTCCAATGATAATAGATAATCCTAAGCTTCAATAGCAGGCACCTGTCCGCAAGAAAAGTGTACATCATCACAATAAGCAGATACCGTGCCATTATAGCCTACTGTCTTTACTTGAATGGACATTGTTCGCTTTCAAATTGGAGTTCTTGAACCACACTATATCCAGTGTAGAACACGACTGGTCTTGTACAATCAATGGATCGATATATGGTATGGTGAAAACAAATCAAATCAATACCGTTATACAGCTGACAGTAACATGAGATTACAGAATTGTAGGTTGAAGCAGACATCTAGCCATTACTAATATCAAATTTCTACAAGCTATGTATAATATGGTTTCCTAAACTGATAAGCGAGAGGGAACCATTTCCAGGAAAGTGCAATTTTTCGACTGGGATACACAATCATCAAATAAATGTTACCCCATATGACTATAGCTCATGTTTTCGCTCCTCACCATCTCCATGCGAGAGCAAGCAGCGCAGCCAGAAATAACAAAAACATCATCATAAAAATAAAACTTTTGCATATAATCAATCATTCATACTCGATCGAGGCATATTACTGTGTAAGAAAAAAGATGTGACACAAATCATAATTCATTCATTAAAAACATCAGGGACACATTCATTTCAAGAAACTAAAAAATCTCAACACAATAAATTCCCTCTTCCGATCCTCTCAAACTCACGCATAACGATGAACAACGCAACTAATAATAGCATACTACTATGTCATAACCCATAAACGCTACAAGGCACAGCAAGCCAAAATAAGCGACTAGAAAACACGTTGATCGATCAGGCACTCTTCTTACGGTACTCGCATCCCTCGGTGAGACGGCACTTGCCACCAGTTGGCTGGCAAAGGACTGTCTGGCAGTTAGAGCACGTAACGACAGTCTGAGAGTGGCTGAAAATAGTTGTGAGGACGAAGCAACCAGGGCACTTTACGTCCATGAAGTACGAGTTAGGGGTCTGCACTAGTCTCTTCAACTTGTGCTTACGTTTCTCGAGTTCTGGTGGTGGGTTTAGCAGATCAATATCGTTCTGTAGCACCATCTTCAATTCTTGTTGTTTTGACACAAGGGTAGGTTTCAAGTTTTGTCTCTAGGGCTTGGAAACTAGAGCAACGAAATGAAGAAAGGGTTTCAGTTTTTGACCTAATAAAACCGTATATAACGCGTAGGAGATGATCTTTAGCCTTCTAGGTTTAGGTTGTGCGTGCTAGAATATTTTCTTCTTAATGTGCTAGAAAATATACTACGTAGAAATCTTTTGTGAAAGTGTCTTGCATATTCTTGCCGCTTCCTTGTTGCTTTTGTGGGCTCATCGAATTCAATAGGCTTTAGTTCGTTCATATGGTTAAAACCAATTTTGAAAGCCCATATGCTCACAAAGGCTCAACGAAGCCCTGGTCAATTTATTTTTAGAAAAGTTTGTGCCGGTTTCATATATGAGACTGCATAATAGGGGTCAATATTGTGTAGTCGATGATTCATTATTGTGTAGTCGATGGATCATTAGTGCCAGTCTCATATATGAAACGGGTTCACACAATTTTTTGTGATTTAATTTCTAGCAAAATCCATAATAAATTCGATCCCTTTCCTTAACAAAGAGGCAAGCTTTGAATAAAAGTAAATAAAGAAATGAAGAAAGGGATTTTTTTCTTCTTCAGCTAAAATTTTCAGATTGTTTGAACATTTGCAAACAGAAGAAACGGCTTCTTAGCTGAGTCATTATTACGTAGTCGAGAGATCATTATTGGGTAGTCGTAGGGTCATTAATGCTCACTCTCATATTTGAAACACTCATGAAACGGGTTCATACTATTTTTTCCCTGTCATTATTAATGGATTTTTCTAACTTTGAGATGACATAATTTTTTTTTAAAAAAACTGCTAGTATGAACTACCACAATTTACTAGCCAAATTAAACATGGGCTAAACCAAATTTGTTTTTCTTTGAGATCCGAACTTAGACCAGTTTTACTCAAACTGAAACAAAACCAATTTTTTTGGGTATTAAATAAAAGTTGAGAGAATATATAAATCTTTTGTATTTTTAAAACCAAAAAATAATATCTTTGTACCGTTAGAGCTGACAATGAGTTGATTTGGCTCGAAATAGCTTGGTCTATTCAGGGCTAAGTTGGCTCGATGACTCAGCCACTTCAATCAAAGTGGTCTCGCTAAAGTATGAATGGACTCCGAGTTAGAGAGGTTAACTTTATCAAAGTCGTTTACAACGGTCAAAGTTGGTCTAATTTGAAAAAAATGGTATATGTTGTTGAAAAGGCCTCTAAATCTATCCATTACATTGGTTCCAAATTGTCCCTAACTAATTATAAAATTCGGATCAAATTCGATTAAAGTCAATCGAACTTTGTTAAATTTGGGCCCAATGTGAGGTGATATAAGCTTGTGAGGATCCAACTCAAAACCAATTGGCAATGAGTGGAGGGCACCCACTTACTTATATACACCTCAAGGCCACTACAAAT